>JAOUZG010028424.1:206990-272492 GCA_026289955.1 Argiope argentata
TTAATTTTTTATTTTTTTTTACGTATTACTCAATGTAAATTTATTTGGAACAAAACTGTGCATGATTTTGTCGTTCCAATTAAATGCTAATTTGTTAAAAATATTTTTATGTACACATACTGAATTTTCATCGGAATTTTATGTTTTTTTAGCTAAACTTGACTTGTAACTATCCCAGAATAACATCGAAACATAAATTTCATTCACTATTTTATTTTAATGTTTGACCAAAATCTTGATTATCATTACTTTTAAAAATTAAGGCACCTGGTATATTTCAAAGATATTTAAGTCTAAATACAATATCATTTTGAGAAAAATTATTAAAATATTTTTTTCTCTTAACCCTTCAAATATTCATTTTATTGAACAATATATTTTAAAAAATCATTTTAGTAGAATATAAACAAATATTTTGGTGATGAAAATAAAACTGCACGTTTTCGTCCATTATTGCTTATTCCAAATTCCACTGTCTCCTTAATTATTCATTTTTAAATTTTACCACAAGAATAGGCAGATATATAATATATGTAAAGATATAAAATCCAGATAAAGCATATATGTTATAATGATAAATTTTTCAGGGCCTAAAATAAACTTGAAAATGACAAAAATAGCTTTTTAAGTAAAGAATGGTTTTATTTTCTTTGTACTTTAAAAATTTTAAAACTATTTTTAAGAACTTGGTAGTTTTATTATTTTAAACACTTTGATTTTTGAAATGGTTCATAATTCATTTTTTAATAAATAGGATCGATAAGGCAGTCCCTTTCCAAATACAAATAAAATAACTTATAGACTGGAAATCAAGTTCAGACAATGTTAAAATATTTTTTTAAAAAAATCAGAAACCCAAAACTAGGCAAAATTTAATATTTGACTGAAAGTTGCGTTAATTTAAAAGACTCTTTATTAACAAAAAAATATGGGATAGCGTATAACTAGCGTATAAGTATGGGATAGCGTAAAAATAAAATAGCCTAAATAAAAATGAATCAAAATAAAATAAATCTCTTGGTTTTGTCCAATCATGTGAAAGCGGGTGAGACTGCATAGAAAAATCCAGTTTAACGGCATTCCACACATAATTTATAAAAGAATAAAACATCCTTATCAGACTAATTCAGTAAATTAACATTTTGCAGCGCTTTTTGAAGTTTCCGTTCAGTTGTATCAGCGTTCCAATTTTTAAAAAGAACACTTGTTATTTAGAGACGGTCTCTTAATTTTGAGCCACGATCGGATGACAAAAATTGTGTGTGGGGGGGGACGAAGTGTGTTTTTTAAATTTTATTTTCTTCTAGATTTTATATTTAAAAATAGTCTTTATTCTAATGAAATCTGAAGCGAAAGGTGGTCTTTCACCTTTATATAATCAAATAATACGTGCAAATATTAGGGATGTCCAATTCTAATCGTGTTTCAGTAGCTAATTTCTAAATAATTGGAGATAGACTTAAAATTTCGTTAAAAAAATTTCTTTCGATTTTTTATTGTTATTTGAATTGATAAATAAATTGCTAAAATAAAGATTAAGTCTTATTTTTTATACACTCTTCCTATTCTAGCAGTAATATATAATAAAGTATTATTGACACAACAAAATTTAAATTAAAGAGTTCTGAACTTAAGCCACCAAAATGGATTGAGTTATGAAACCTTGAAGATCATTATTTTAAACAAGTTGATGGTATCCTCGAATTAGTATTGCTGAATTATTTTCGGAATTCTCTCGAGTTGGCTTTCGAAATGGTTTAAAATATAAAAGTCTCAATCTCTTAAGCAGGTTAAGAGGGGGAGGGAGAAATATACCTGACACTTCAAACAAAATTATTTTGTTTGAAGTGTCAGGTATATTTTGCAAAATATAATCATAAAATGTTTGGAAGTTACATAAAAATCTGATTATCACGATCTGGCAAAAATTCTGATGATCACCATGACTATTTAAACCTTGAATTCCACTTACAACTGCTGAAATTTGCACTTCAAGGTTAATAACAGAGGACTACAAGAACTACATTGTGACTGTATAAAAATGGTGACCGTAATTTTTTTTAATATTAAAGCTTAGAATTCAAATAACATAAAATATAATTATTTATTTCATGTAAAGCCTTTTTCCCAACCATAAGTATATTTCTAATTCTTACGTTTTCGAATTTCTACATATTTTTGAATTCAATGATTAAAAATTTTGAAATCAGAAGTTTATAGATAAAAAAATCACCATATGATATGAGATCCTTTTTCCATATGAGGCATGTAACAGCTGCTCTTACAGAAGGATGAAATAAGGTGCCTTATCTATGAGGTGCCACCACAAAAGACTGCTTCACTCCTTCCGGAGACCTTAGAATAAATTCCAATGAGTTGAACACCACAAAATCTTTTGTGGGATTAGTGATTGAGTTCATAAGGGTTATCCCCATCCACGGTACACTCCCTCCAATAGGAGGCAAGTTTCATTATCGGGAAGGGGATGCCGTTCCTACACCATTTCTGTATCCCCTAGGGTAATTAGAATAACACCATTCTCAAAGAAGTTTCTCATTTCAATGTTTGAAGTGCTCTAGGGAGGAAAGCGATCATCCTTGGAATACTCTAGAAATACTTTTTTATTCCACCATTCATATTTTTGATGTCTGAATATGTAGCAAGGCCAAAGAAACAGCGATGAACCCTGTAAATTAAAAAAGTTTCGGGAAAATTAAAATATAGTAACCATATTATCTCATGTGTATAACATGATCGAGGCGATCCGGTAGTTTTTCTAGGCCTTGATCCTAGAAAAAAATGGCGAAATGTTTAACTTGTTAAGATTAAGACTTGCAATTTCTTTGACAGCATCATCACTTTTAACATGGTTATGCAACCTTACACAAGAAGTTGATCTTATTCGTCGTGAAACACATGACAGTCAATGGGACTGTGTGATTAAAAAAATTAGAATATCGCATTAATCTTTTTGTTGATATCAAAAATATTTTTTTTAAACAACAATATTTTCAGCATGATAAATTACAATGAATTGTGTTGCGTAGGGTATGTTAATAGCCCTATTTTCAAGGCTATTCATTAAATCGGGCTGAAACTTAGATGTTTATATTTTGAAAATAATATAGTGTAACTCAATGTCTTGTGGCACTATTACTGTCAGTTATTATTATTATTTGATTATTACTAAATTCAAAGCAGTAAACGAATAAATTGGTTATGTTTTGTGTTGATTGCAACTAAAATTTCGCACAAAGGCTAAATTTGACGTCAGAAAATCTCCCAAACTCGGAATTTATATTCTTGATGTGCATTTCGAAATGTAATTTTATGAAAACAAATCTTTAATTCGCCATTACTATTTAAAAAATTACATAAATACAATTCAATCTATTGATGAAATTATAAAGCATATCTCAAATGAAATGGCTCAATGGCTGTGATCTACTTCTGTTTGATTTCCTTAGATTTATTTAGGAAAATCAAAGATTAATCAATCAAAATCCTTTTTAAACATACATATTTGGAGATCCTTTTCTTTTTAATAAATAGCGCATTTTACTTTTAAAAAAATGTAGATTTAGTTACTCAGGGTTTTTGTCAATACAATTGATAATTCAAATTTGAAAATACAATTGATAATTCCAATTTTCAAGGAAATTTTTATACCTGAGCTTTAGCGTTTAGATTAAATTTTTCACTTTTAGATTTTAGTTTATCATTCAACTAAAAATTATTTTGTGATTTTTTTTCAATATTGTTTCTGACATAAGACTGTAGGTGTATTGCTGTGAAACTTATCATTATGGGCAAAATGATATTCAAAAATCAAAATGATTATCAGTTTCTCGAGATTTTCTTTCAAAATTTGGTATAGACCAAATGTACTTGTTACTTTCTTTTATTTGGGTTTATAGGCTTCATGGAAAGAGGGAGAATATTTTAAACTGTATTTCAGTCCATTAAGGATGCACTAGAGTTGTGAAAATTTTCTAGATTTGAGTTTCCTCGAAAACAACATACTATCTTCACATTTTCAAAATTTAATTAATTGATTGACTGTGCTTGAATGTATGATCACATGTGTTTTTAAAACCTTACAAACAGTTTATTACAGTGTATGAACACCTGGTGGCAGTTTCGAGGAGACTAGTTTTAAGATTTCAAAACGTTTATAATTCAAATAGAAAAATTATATATTTTTATAAACTAATCAAAACATGTTTTTTAAAATTGCTTTTATTTATAAAATCCATTTCTTTCAGGAATCTGACGATTTATCCTTCTATATGCACAGATTTATTTAACAATAAAAGGGGAATACAAAAATAAAAAGGCTTACGATAACATGTAATGACTTTAATACACTCATTTGTATAAGCTAGATCTAAAAATTGTTAATAATCTAAATGAATTTTATTTAAACTAAATCCTATTTATGCAATTATGGTATGCGTAAAAATGTAAAACGGATTTAAATTTGGAATTCTAGATACACGAATTTACCTTCTAAAATATAGATTCTTTTGAAAGGTTAAACCAAATCTATCAAAATACTAACCGTCTGTTGGTCACTTGGTCTGTCCAGTGGTCTACTTGGAACTTTCCCGCATACACTCCATCTAAGGTTTTACCACACACACCCCTCCCTCTACAAAAATTATAGACCTTGGGTAAGGCTGGAAATGCCTTGCAGATACTGTTTTACAAAGTCTATAAAAAAGGCATGTATTTTGAACGTCTATTTTCTAACTAAATGAAACCAAAAGTGGACGAGGAGAAAATTGAAAGTGCAGTCACAACATAACATGCCAAAATTCTTTGAATTAAGCTATTCTGAGTTATTGCCTTTACATACAAGCGAAAATACAAATCAACAGATGGCCCTTCTTTTGATAAATTTGATTCAATATTTGAGAAGAAGCTGTATTTTAGATGGTAAATCTGTATTTTATCAATTTTTTTTCTTTGCATTCCCCTGCAATCAAACAGCTAGACAGAAATGTTTCCTGGGGGTGGATTTCGTTCAAATTTTGACAAATATCTAAAATTTGGTCATAAATCAATACACTAAACTTCATCAGGTGAGTTCAAGGCATTTTTAAGCTATCGTCCTCTACACCTCATAAGAGATACCCCCGGGGGCATCTCGAAAAGAGGACGAGATGTTCCAGCTTGGTGGTTAGGTCTCGCCACCCAAATTAGAGGAGGTCTGACTGCTCTCATCGATGACGGGACATACTTCCTACAAGAAGGATTGTACTGTGGCCGAGGATGACCCTTAGGACTCAACCACAATTTCCATTAGTGTTGCTGTTGCAGCGGTCTGGTCATGCATTCTTATGGCTTATTCCGTGCGTTTACGGGCGAGGCGGTTAGTTTACTCCTTTGTACAAGATAATTAGGTCTATAGCTCATTGTTCCTTAGAGTGTCTAAAACTCGTATGATGCAAATATCTATTTAAATTTTATATATAATTGCATTTCCAAGTCACAATTATGTATTAATAATTGCAAAAAAATGAATTCTATATTAATTTTATTTTTCATTTCTTAATGGTATCGAATTTTCATAAACATTTTATTAGCTCAGGTATCTTGAAAGAAATTTTTTTAATGTTTCTAGAATTTAATTTCTGGCCATTGGACCCTTAGGACTCAACCACCATTGACACCAAAGTTGCTGTTGCGGCGATTCAGTAATTCAGTTTTAGGGTTTATTCCGTGGTGCCTTCCCGTGGGTTGGAGAATCCAGAGACACTTTTCATTATGCATTTAAAGCTGTTAACTGTTAAAATCCTTTCATAAGAAATAGATTTGAAGATTAAAATCACTGCAGGAAAAAATGTCTACTTCTTTTCTTCATGTATCGCATTGCAGATGCGCGCATCTTTTATGGTAGTCTGTTTGATTTTTTACAAATCAGGGTTCCTGGGGTGGAATAAAACGTAGGTATAATTTCAAGTCTTTTCTTTTTGGGCACGCATCAGCTAAAATTATACTTATGTACTAACACACACACACACACAAGATAAAGAAAGAGAATAAGATAGATATAGATATGAACGGAATGATATTTTTAAAAATCCCAGGACAAATCAATGTCCACAAAATAGGTTTGCATTTTTGATTATTTGCTAAAACTCTCTCTTGTTAAATTACTTTCGTTCTAAACAAATTTTGAATGAAAAAAAATGCAAAGTAATAATATTGTTATACTAAATGTCAATCCAATGTGAAATATCAAGAATCAATGTCTTGATTGCAAAAGATAGTTTCCATAATACTTATAAAAATGTTATCGTAAGTTAAGGGCAGAAATTATTTTTTTTGTGTGTAATGGCCTATTCAGTCTTCTTTTACAGTTAAAAATGATATAATTTGATAAAATGATATAAAAATGATACTGTATTTAGTTATAAAGCTAATAAAAATTAAAAGTTTTAAACTTTTTTCTTTTCGATATTCCCTTTTGTTGGCAAATTTGTTCTAAATCACATAAATTCAAAGGGGAAAAGAATGTGAAATTCAATCAGTTCTTTGCAATTCCTGGTTTTTACAAACCATTGCAATTTTTGCTTATTTTGGACATGAAAACTAAAAAATGAGTAGTAACTACAAAATTTGCATATAAAGTTCAGAAAAATTGATCGATTAAGGATGCATTTATTTTTAATGAAAAAAAATTATTTATTTCTTCCCATTTAAAGATATTTGTATGCAATTGTGTAAAACAGAATGTAAAATCTTAAATGTGGTGAATTAAAATTAAAGTAAATGGATCGATAAAGTAAAAAGTAAATTTTTTAATTCAATTTCTGATTCGAAATTTAAAAGATTTTATTTGCAGTTTACTTTGAATTATACTATGTGTAAAGAAAATGGAATCTAAAGATCGATTGATGACAGAGTATTTCATTTAGATCAATTCAAATAAATGTGCAATATTAAAATATAGATTTCCGAATATTTAGCCTTATATATTTTCATTAATTTTTAGAGAACGACACTAATTCATTTATAATTATATATTTTAAAAATAATGGAAACTTATCGACTAATCTTTGAAAAAGTTAGAAATGACGAAATAGACATTTAATGCATTTTATTATCAAGAACGTCATGATGCATGTTTATCAAATAAAATATTTTTAAGCTGAATTTTCAAAATTTGCGTTAATTTGTTTGATAATTCTTTCTTGCTTTAAAACTATTTTTGCGGTAACATTTTTCATTCAACTTAACCCTATTTTAGAAAAATATAATCAGAAGAAATATGGTTGTCAATTAAGGTGACGGCTTGATTTTCTTTCTTGACAAATTCAAAGCTTCTTAGGGATGATCTATGCCTTGGAGCCCGGATTACCACTTCCGATACCCCCAGGCGGTGGATTGCGGCTTCCGTCTCCATTCTCAGCCATCACAGATGCAAAAATGGCCAAAACGTAAAGGACTCCAAAAGTGATACTCTGAAAAGATGTGTTTAAATAAAAAGTATATATTTTTTAGAAAATGCTTGTAGGAAGCAAACATTCATTAGCGTATTAAGAGGCAGAGTTAAATGTTTTCAAGCATTTTCTGCTATATGGTCGTTAATTTATAATTCCTTACTATAATCATTGCGAAATCTTGAAAACAATTTGTTTTTAGTTTTCCAGACAGATGGCGGTACTGGTATATAAATTTTTATTTGTGGATCAATTCATAATTATCTCTTAAAGAATTTTAAAATGTATATTGTTATTTGAAATAAACAAATTTATTAAATTTCAGAACTCCACCACATGAGCAAACATTTACAGCTAAATCATTTTTATAAACATGCCTTTAAATAAAGAGCAACTAATTTTCTTTAAAAAATCCATTATATATATAAAAATAATATCCTACGAAGATTTTTAATTATTTAACGTATCTTCTCTATTTGCTCCGTTATTTTATATCGTTTGATGTAATGGTATCTTAAATTAAACTATAAATATTGGAGAACGTTTAAACTTATGTTTGCGAATGTTGGGGGAGTAATCTGGCTTAGTTTTCCGCATCTAGTGAATCATCAGACAGTAAAACAAATATTTCTGTTAGTGGCCTTGCTCAAAATAGATGAAAATCAAAAAAAAAAAATGAAGATGTTGATTTTAATAAATTTTGGAATGCATTTTTTAATTCGATTTTGTTTATCCATTTCTAAAATGCAAATTCCTAAATTGATCAGATTCTTCCAATTATTTCTAGAATTGTTTTAAATTTCGTGGCAATTACCTCACCTCCTTAGTTGTATTACCGAGAACTATATATGGAAACTATACAAGCTAAATCAATAAGTTTTAGTAGTGATTAATATACTTTTATTGTAATTTTCACGCACAAACAATAAATAGCAAAACACTAGAGCTTCTATAGCTAGATACAGACTCAATATTCTCCAGAAAAATAATATGAATTTGTTGAAAGTAAAGAAATTGCCATTTTGTGTGAATGTTTATCGAGATTATATGCTGCAACATGCTTCGGGGTTTGCGTAGATTGAGAGTTAATAAAACAATCTCTCGAAAATCACCAGACGTTTATTCGCAGAAATCTCTAGAAGATGCAAGAAATGACAGCAGTTACAATTACTCAGCTTTAATTCAGTTATTATAACAGGAAACAGCTTCAAAAGACAGAGATCTCTAAGAACTTAGACAGATAACAGCTTCTGTGCACCAGACTAACACTCAAGTCTTCACTACTCTCTAATCACGATGGTCGATCGGGCGGTGGTGTTTATACCTGACTTGGCGTGAAAATCTAGGACTTTTATCAAGGTTCTGGAAGATTCTAGGCTATATCGCGTAATAATAATTCTAGAGCTTAGGTGATGGAATTTTACAGAACTATCTATTTTTCGTCAAATATCACCAAGTAGCCAAGAATTTTACCAAAAGGTTTCCAATCACTCCAAATGCCATAAAATAAGCCTAAATTGCCTGATTTTCACCCCAGAATCTGAGTATTTCAGATTTGTCTGAGATATTTCGCGGCAAATACAAATTTTTTAATAATATCTTCTTATACCTATAGCTGAATTTTAGCATTGATAACTGCTACGTTAAAATATCGTCTTTTTAACATGCTGCTTAGTTTTAATCTATTAATTTTTTGAAGCTTTTTTGGGACAGCCTTCTTAATTTGAAATACTTTTCTATCACTATAAAACATTGAAGAAACAAAAACAAAAAATATGATTCTCCTCACTAAACTCATCGTACAATAGGCCTAATGCACGATGTAAACCATTGTTAATTCGGAATACCTGGATTTTGGACTCGGAAAAATTTATCACTGTAACAATGGGCCCATGATTATATAGTGTGTGTATGTGAAAGTTTGGATGAATAGATGTATGTTGTTAATTAATCACGCCACAACGGCTGAACGAAATTGGATGAAATTTTGCACATAGATTATAATCTAGAAATGAACATAGGCTAATATTTATTCCGATTAATTGAGTGATTAATTTTTTATTAATTAAAAACTAACTTTCCCTTCAAAAAATTAAAAAAAATCTCATAAAGGAATAATTATTTTATTCTGTTTAAAATCGTCTGCCTACGAATTTCATTAGAACAGAAAATTAAAAAAAATCTGCAGACCGAGATCTACCCGAGCTTTTTGAAGATTTTATCTTTATTTCACCTTTTTTCATTTTAATATTATCTTACCATTCAGATAGAATTTTTCCGATTTATTGTTCTTATCGTGGATTTCTCGACAGAAAGACGTTTTCATCACTGAAAAGTTCAGATGTCTTTTTATAAAGGTTCTTAAATCGTTTTTCCTGCTCATAAGAAAAAATAGTCGAACCGAGCAAGTGCATTTCTTCTTTCCAATGTCTTCTTAAGAAAAGCGTCAGTCTGTCGTAGAGAAGCTATTATAAACATATGTATTCATTTTATTCATATTCACATATGTATTCATATGTATTCATAAACATATGTATTCATTTCTTTCGCTCTTCGCTAAAGAATGCAAAATTCCGCCAAATTTCTGCTGCGATTGTTCGCCTGCGTCCGGCTAACAGAAAAGTGCCCTTATAGCTTTAAGTACATGCTTTTTAAGAAGTTTTTCTCCCCATGTTAATGAGGTTAGGCTTAACATGTTTTCGACCGATTATTTCAAAGATTGTGTTTATTTTCGTTGTGTTTTCGTTGTTTTGTTGTGTGTTAAAATTAAAAGTTCTTTTCTGTTAGCCGAGCTCCACCAAAAATTCTCCATAGAAATTTTTCGGAATTTTACATTATTTGGCGATTTTTCGTTTTAAAATCCATATAAGAAGTTTTGCAGAATCCTACATTTTTTGAAGGTTTTCGCTGTCACACGGGTAACGGAAATATACCAAATTAAACATTGTTAATTAATTGATCTTTCGATTCCTTCTGAAGTAATTTGGAATTAAAATAAAACGGAATAATTGCAATTAAAAATTTCTAATTCACGTTGCGTTTCCCCAACTGGCATAGAAAATTCACGTCTTTGCGTTGCCCCAAGTGGAGTTGAAAATTTAAGCATACACTCGGTTTTATGACATTTTACATTGTGATTAGACCGTCAGTTTTCACATTTACACATCAAAATTTCCACGCGTACGAAATCGCGATTACTATATATTTTTGAAGAGAAATCTTCAAAAATTTATCACAATCGGTCTAAATACATAACTTTTTTTCAGAAATAAAATTATGAATTCGGCAGGCAACTTACCAAGAGTTTCATCTTGGTCAGAATGTGACAATTTCTCCAAATACTATTAGATTTTCATGAAATGTATGACAAATAAATATCGGTCACCCAATTTATAGAACAATTACTATTCCAGAACTTTCTGACTGCGCATTTAAAGATGTATTCTAAATTAAACTTATTTTAATTAAAGGCGGCTTCTGACATTTCAAATAAATATTTTTCTTACCTAATCGCATGTTTCAAAATACATTTAGAATGCAGTTCACCCTCCATAACGGTAACATTCAAAGCTGCAGGAAAATATTTCTTTTAAGCATAAACATATCTTTAATTAAATGAGTTTCGTATACAATTCTGTAACAGGGTAAAGAGTTGAGAAATCACTTTCTGAGAAATCATTGACACACTCTTTTTATCTTTGTAAATTTATTTAGTCTAAAACGACTTTCAAAATAATCCATTCAAAATCTTTTTGCCTCCCAATTTACACGAAATGAGTGTAAAACCGATAAAGAAGATACGGGAACGGAACCAACCCAGTACGCTGGATATCCTCTAAACGACCACATTCTTTGATCACTCAAAACAAATTTACGAACAAAAACTCCGAAATAGGCAGTCATTTTTATACCTACATGAATGAGAAGAATATAAAACTGGTCTGATAATTACAAGGTTCCAAGAGGTGTGAAATAGAATCATGTTGATGCCTCGACACAAGTGGATATATGTATTAAAAAAAACATGACAAATTCAATGGAACGTGGATGAGGATCCAAGAGCAATTAAGTGGACAATTGTATAACTAATTCTAAGACATGAGAAATTATTTTGTTGTATTTATCATGTTTCATTAATATTTATGTTACAAATATACAATGAAAAAGCATGAAATTGAATTTATGTCCTTAAGCATTCAAATTTACATGAAATATGTGAAATTTGACCAAATCTGACCCTTTTGGATAAGGTTTAAAGTATCATAACCTCTCATGGAAATGATTTTTATCAACAACACTACTGGCTAGTAAGCAAAACCATTCGTGAAAGTTTTATGATATGTGTGGAAATATCTCGTATAAAAAACGTCATACAGCCTTATTCAATAGTGAATGCCTCGAAATGTTCTTTGGAATTAAATCAGATTCACCGGGACTGAAATTCAGTAACCCTTTGATTATGGTATTTATTATATGGTATTTCAACCTTTTGATTAGGTGATTTCGTATGGTATTTCCATATTTGCATTAAGTGGCTTCGTGTGGTATTTCAACATTTTGAACAGGGGATCTCGTTTGGTAAACCCACATTTGGATTAGGTGGTCTCATATGGTTTAAGACATTTGGATTAGGTGTTCTGTGGTATTTCTACATTTTGATTAGGTGATCTCGGATGGTATTTCCACATTTGGATTAAGTGGTTTTGTGTGGTATTTCTATATTTAGATTTAGGTACTTTCTTACGGTATTTGCCCTTTTTGATAAGATGGTTTCGTATGATATTTGCACATTTTGATTAGGTGGTTTCGTATAGTAGATCAAAGTTTTGAATTGGTGGTTTCACATGTTTTTTTCCCCACATTTTGAATGGGTTTAGTTGTATAGTATTTCCGCGTTACTGCAGTCAAGTTTGATTTTTGCATGTTTTTGCTTCTTTATATTTCTGCTTCTTAATTATTATTGTGAGATCAAAAAAGGGAAGCGGCAAAAATTTTAGTGATTATTTTATTTTATAAAAAGAAACTTTTTACATGTTTTTTTATTATTTACGTAGTTGAAGATAATATGTTTCCATAAGTTTAAAAAAAACAATAATAATTATCAATGCATTAACTTTTACTTGGTAGGAAGATAAAATTATAATAATTTAGTAGACTTATCTATAAGGGAATGAATTATAAAGTTTAGCATTGTTTATTTTTATGAAAAAACTTTACGTTGCATCGTTTTTTGTTATATTTTGGTACTTAAAGTTTCTTAATCCATACTACTATTATAAATGTGAAAGTTTGGATGAATGGGTGCTTTTTAGTTTATCACGTCAGAACGGCTGAGCGAAATTGGAAGGAATTTAGCTCAGAGTCAGATTATAGTCTAGAATAGAACATAGCCTACTATTTATTCCGGTTAATTGAGTGATTAGTTTTTTAATAATTAAAAACTAACTATCCCGAGAAAATTCTTTATCTCCCCAACGCCAAAAGAATAAGACCTCAATTTGTTCTTCCTCACTTTTATGATGCTAGGTTTAACATATTTCCAACCTATTATTTCAAACGATTCTGTTTATTTTCTTAGAATTTAATGCATTTACATTTCAAAATTGTTTATTAAGCTTTCGGATTCATTCTGAAGTACTTTTGAATTAAAATAAAACAGAATAAGGGAAATTTAAAAAAATATGCACAGCGTTAACGCAACTGGCTTAGAAAATTCGTGCCTTTGCGTTACCGTAACTGGCGTTGAAAATTCATGCATGCGCAGTGTGTTTTAATTGTTGACAACTGTATTTTCATGTCAATTAAAAGTTAAAAAATTATGTGTATTATACTGTCGTAGCTATCTCAATCTCGATTGATAAATAAGATAGAATTGACTTGATTTTAAAGAAATACGGGGGTGATTTGCTGTTTTGTTTTGTTTAGGAAGACTAAATAAATTACTTTTAGTTTACTTTTGTGCTTTTCCATGCGTAAAAAGGCGTGGATAAAAGCTAGTTACTATATAAATTTAAAAAAATGCATTCTGTCTCAGCAGTGGTTTTATGAATCGTTTATGGAACTTTAAAGATTATGCTTGAATTCAAAAAAAAAATTTGTTTGATAGATTTTATTACGAAATTCTATCAGAGATCAGTCGTATATACATTCACAAGAAAGTTGCAAAACTAATTCACCTAGTAAAAAACATTTCTGTCAATGTCTCCACTATCCCATAATATTATACTGTGTGTAAATGCAAATCTATACAAAATTTTCTTTCTTAATTATTTTGATCATATTTTCAAAATAATAAACAGGGTGTTTATAAATCATTCATTTTATAAATATATTGTCTTGATGATAAAAAATATGAAATTGGGAAATGGAGACTTTCTGAATCTTATTAGCAGTTTAATTTTTTTTGTATATTAATACGCCTAAACAAGTGCGTTTAATTACATGAAAATATCATTTGATTCTCTGCATAAGTTGTTACAAATTTATAAAAGCCCCAATAGCTATTTGAGTCGATTCACTTTCTGGATTCTTTATTTGCTGAGGATTTCTGAGGAATAAATACGGCTCTTGAATCATTCCCAAAAAAGTACAAGCAAAATTTTATCATATAATTTTAATGTAATAACTGAATTTAAAAATATGTGCGTATGGTAAACATGTCCATCTTATATTTAATTATTATAACTATATCTTAAAGCATTTATATATATGTTTGATCCTTATTATTCCTAAAGAGATATCCTTTTAATTTCGATGAAAGTTATTTCCGGTTTTGGGCGTTCAATAGCATTTGTCCGACTTCCATAGAGCAGTCGTCAGTTTTTCAGATTCTTCTGATGAATAAGATTTCAAATGAAAATGAAATAACAAATGAAAATAAAGATGATTATTCGGGTTACTTACGTCTCATTTGGCTATAAGGTACTTTTGGCATTTCAAAAAAGAAAAATTTGAAAATTCATTTCTATTGTGTGCATTTTGCATTCGCTTTTTTGTCCTGAGTTATAAATATCGGTTATATCAATTATGAATGTACTTTCTAAAATTCATTTTTATTATACATTCACTATTTTTCATTCACTATTTTATCTTTAGATCTCCGTTATGTCTAAGATGATTATACTTTCTAAATTGAGTTTTATTGTGTATATTTTTCATTCACTGTTTTATCTTGAGTTCTCGGTTTTAGATCTCGGTTTTATCTATCATGAATATAAAATTTACTATTCTATTTTAATGAAACGTAGGTGCTAATAATCAATTTTGATGTCCAGATATTTGAAAAGCGACACTTTTCTGAAAGACACTTTTGATACTTCGATTACTTTTTTTATTGAGAAATTTTGAAGTTTATACAAACTCTAACTGTGGAATTGTCGAGTGCTCATTGCTTTAGTAAAAATAAAAAATAAAAACTATTTCTTTTCAAATAAATCCAAATGATTTAAATTTTCTACTCCCTCCTTTTTAAGCAGCTCTACTCCCCTCAATAAGCTTAATATGAGTTTTGCTATAATTTATTTTGCTTAGCTCCTTAAATAACTCGAAAATCTAAGCCATAAGCTAATAATCTTGGGTTTCTCATAAGCTCTTATTTCTTTGAAAGGGTGAAATATGGTGAATAACTGAACGGGGTGACCGTTTTATTTAAACCATTTCCACTTTTTAAAAATCGTGGGAATATAAGCTTATTAAACATTTATTTTAAATATAACAAATTGCATTCCTTATTTTACGCCCTCTTGGCAATTGCGCCCAGGGCACGTGCTCAGCCTGCTTCACTTCAGCTGCGCCCCGGACTAAATGACAGATTCTGAAACCTTGTTGGAGGATTTCAGAATCTGCTCGAATCCGTTATCACGAAGGGTTCTATTCAAATAACGCTTCTTACCTAAAGTTTTTAATTTATTAAGTATAATGAATGAAAAAATACACTGCAGCGATTTAGAATTCTCAAAAAAAGAAAGAAAGAAAAACATTTTCTTTCAATTAGAGCAAGCACCGAAGTTAGCAATAACAAGACTCACAGAGTTCACATGAACTCAACACTCACTCAAATCTTTAGAGCATTAAATCGAAGTTTTCCCTTACATATCACTTCGTTTCTATTCTAGCATATAGCAGCTTGATAAAGACGAGTCAAAGAAAAATTCGAAACAACTTTGAATTCTTTCAGATTAATAATTGCTGTTTCAGATGGATTTCTTTTTATAAACAAAAGTTCCAATAACTCCTTGAAGACTTAATAACACATGAGATCCAAAGTCTTTTTCAGTCAAAATTCGTGAGAACTTCATCATATGAATAAGCCAATATATGAATGACAATTTCTGTAGTAATATTTCCTGCTGTCCCTTAAATTTACAAATGAATTTAATTAACCCTTGCACTCGATAGTAGTTGTTAGGCTTCCTTCAAGTCGGTGCATCATTTTGACGTTTGGTTTATTTATTTTTCAATATTGGTTATTGGAAATACCTACAGAATGGTAAAAAGACGGAGAATATCAATTTTAAATACATACACACAAATTTGAAGCAATAAACAAGCCCTCGTATAATGAATAATTATACTCGAATTACTTTTCAGAGTGCTAAGGGTTAATATATTTAACCTACATTATACTTTTTAAATATGAGCTTTACATTCTGTTTTTATTGTTTTTGTAATAGTTTACGAATCACCTGAACAGTAAACCAATTGAAATGTGCATGGAAAATATTTCAACTTTTTTTTCATTGAATAAAATATGGTGAATAACTGAGCCAAAAATTGAAACTTTTACAGGAACTTAATTAAAATGAAATAAATATAAATTTTCATGAATTTTCTGCACTTGAATTTAAGCAGAAATGAAATCTTTACAGATTTTCTATTTCCAAAACAATTTTAGAAACGACTGATAACCAATTTTATTTTTCAAAAATGAAATACCAGCTGCTAATGTTAGCAAATTATACTAAACATTATACGTAACTATGAATGCATGATATTCTCAATGATATTTTTATTCTTTTCACAAATAAAGTTTTAGATCTTATTTTTCTCTTCAGTTGAAATTTCTGATAAAAGATCTAAAAAAATTTAACCACAATGAAATGCAGCAAATTTTACAACAGAACATCCCTCTCCTAACTTTCATACCACACCAAAATAAAAATATGCTTTATTCATGGCATATTTCATATAAATAACTCCACATACGGTAATTTTTTCTACAGTAGTGCTTAAAGCTGAATGACTTTAATTTTTTTTTCTTTAGTTAATCGAGTTCCTTAGATAGGAATTTCAGTTCATTTTTTTTAAAGATTCATTATCGATTAGACAAATATCAGTTTTTATTTGCCTGTTAGAAAATCATTTTTGTATAAGTTCTTATTTATCTGTTAGAAAATTATTCTTGATTAAGTTCTTATTTACCTGTAAGAAAATTGTTCATATATAAGTCCTTATTTACCTGTTAATTATTTCCTGTTAGAAAAGACTTTTTAAAGTTTTAAAATTCCATTGCAGATATAGTTCAATAAATAATGTTTTGAATAAACTAATATTTTTTTCAAAACAAACTATTTTTCCAGCATTAATTGAGAAAATAAAAAAATCTCACTGATAATTTTGTAAACAAGTTATTAAGTTGATTTCATTTACAATTTCATCATTTTTAGAAACGTAAATATCAAAGAATATTGAAACTCATTAATTCAGATTACGAAATGAATAATAATCGATTATTACGAAAATAAATTCCCCATAAGTATAAACAATGAAAATTCCATTCAATAATTATGTTCATGTAATTTATATGATTTTTAAAGAAACCTAACATGTAGATTTACTCATTTAAAAAACGATACGAAATTGGATTTATTTTAAAGTTTCCTTCAATATATCCATTTATGTATATTCTATGTAAAATTAAGTTTGAAGCTTTTATTAATATACCTTTTCGGGAAAGTTTAGTTAAAAAATTTTCTTCGCGTATTTTCTAAGAAAATGTATCCTTAAAAATCTAGATCCGGCAGGTTATAAATTCCAAAAAATTCATTGCTAAAATATTTAATGGAATTGAATTATTATAAATAATTCAATCGCATCGCATTCAATTTATTTTATATATAATTTGAGCGTTTAAGGCTTGTTTGAGAAAAAAGAAACAATAAAATCATTCTGATATCAATTATTTTTTTATTTATGAGAGATTGGAATCCACCATATTGTTTTGCCAGAACCGAAATTTGTAGAATTAAAAAACAAGAAAAACCATTATCCAAAAGTGAACAACTTTGCCAGGTTTGATATCTGAAAAGTAAATCGAAAAGAATTTCTATAATAAAAGAAAGTTTATAGATACCAAAATATACCAAAAAACATTTTTTAAAAAAACCTTCAACAGTTCATCTTTATACATGACAGAAAACAAGTGACAATCTCTACTTATAATAAAGTTGTATGTGTATTTATGTCTGTGTATTGCAGCTCTAAAGGATAGACTGTTTAACATACAGCTACCAAATTGATCACGCGCGCACTTTGATGATCGAGAATGAGACCCGCGGAGTGAATTTTTTTCGAATTGTTTGTTAAAATTTTAATTAATTAAAAATCAAGTAAAATTTAGAAATTTTTCCTCAACAACTTCCGAAAATATTACAGCACAGTTTTGATTCTTACATCAGATTGAAGTTCAAAAAATAGTCTTTTTGATGATATTAATGTTTAAACTCAAAAATTTAATTTCTTTTTTCAATGAATTTTTAAAAAATAATTAATTATATTTTTCGACACTATATATTTCACACAAAATAAAAATAAAATTTAACCTTCACAAGTAAGTTACGCGTACAAAAAAAAAAATTAGCTTTTATCAAGAAATAGCTATTACGTTGACAAAAGCACAAATTTAAAAAAACAGTTAAATATTACTGTTTACTACTAGAAAAATTTAATATTGTAATAATAATGTAGGAAAGAAAATTAAATAATAATGTAATATTTTCTAAATAATAAATACAAAACAAAGCTTTTGACGAACCTTTTCAATATTTGAATTATTAATTAAATAAATCTACTTTATTTAACGCAAACATGGTTTAATATATAGTAATTCAATTCAAGGACCGACGGTTAATTTGTAAACATTTAATAAGAGAAATATATAGATTAAAATGGTATAAATGAAGCAAAGAATTATATTGCATAAAATTTGAGCCTATAAATGTGAATGTTTAGTTTTTGTTTAGATTCTATGTTCTGTGAATCAAGCAAAGTATTAGTCGTCAACATTTTCTGATATTTCATCAACATTAATTTATGCGCAAATTGATATTTTATTTTCTTTATGGCCCGTGGCGGTATATTACAATTCCTCTTTAATTTACAGAAATATTATTCATTATTCTAACTCAACATGAAATGGTAAACGTATCCTTATCTTTTAATTTATCCTCTAGAGATTTAAAAATTAAAAATTACAAAATTGAACTAACTTCTATGCAAAACCACGTGCTCTATTAATAGAATAAGATGCTTTTTACTCCCGTAGTTTTTACAAATATTTATTATCAACTTTGTTTTTCAAGTAACTTATAATTCTCTCAGTATGTAGTTAATTTTGAACTGAAATGAATTCACTGAGGTGAATTCTAAATGTAAGTTGATGATGTCTAATATTGTGAATCTTTTTTTTAAAATGTTACTAATTTTTTTCTCGAAATAGTGAAACGTTTCTTTCATACAACGGCATTTCTGAAATATTATGACAAACAAGAATTCTTTCGATTTGATGATGAGGTGTTTAATTTTTTTAAAGTAAGATGTGGAAATTTATGAACATTCTTTAAATCGAGTAAAGAAATATGAATATATATCCGTTATTGTTTAGATACGAAGAAAAGCATTAAGAAATTTTAAATTTTTTTTACAGTCAACAATAATTCAATTTAGTAAATTGGTGGAAAATTTAACGATGAATCTTTTACTACCACTATGAATATCATCATAAAAGTACCAAAAATTTAGTCTCATTAACATTCTGCAAAACCATCAAATAATAGTTTAAAATGAGCAGTAGATAAGGGATAGTATATTGACAAATCTTTAAATATCTCATAGGGAATCAAATAATCATTTTTTTTTGCTGATGAGTCTTATTGAAAATAGTTTTCAAGCCTTGGAAAAATCTGTTTTCATATTAACAATGAGATTTTTAGTTAAATTATAATTTCATTACAATCATGTTAATGCTCATTGAAAGAAAATTAATTTTTGTTTTCCTAAATAAAGAGCAAAAATGCAAATTGATTACGTCATTTAGAAAACTGATAAAAGCAAACTTTCACAAGCGATTCAATTGCAATATTAAAGTTATTCTATATAATAATAAAATTTATGATATCACTATATTTATTTAAGAAAAGAAGGATAATTTGACTTCAATTTAATTCAGTTGTTTGATTATTCAGTAAAAATAAAATTTTCCCGAAAAATATTTTATATTTTACAATTTTACAATCCAATGATTTTTTTACAAATTTTGCAACAATATGTTTCAGAGCTTTATTAACTGTTTTTATATATACATGTATGGTGACGCTGTTAAATACAATTTTGTGAAACTTTAAAGTGTGCTTGCACTCCAGTAAGTCACGCATGCGCAGACAGAAGATTGCGTATGTTCCGACAGATCTGACTGTAGCAAGCTCTTGTCTCGAAGAGACATGTACTTGCTACTGTATTATTTCGGCGCAGGCGTGATCTTGCTAGAAGTTTTGTAGCTAACCTAGAGCAAGTCCACCTTTATTGTATTTTTTTTTTCTTTTTAGATGGTTTACCATTACTATAATTATAAAAAAATTAACCATTGTATTAAGAACAGAAAAAAATGAAGCTAAACATATCCATGCGGACTAGAGATTAGAATAATGTTTACCTAATTATTCTTCAAAATATGAAACACTTCATTTCTATTACCTCATAATCGATGTAATTGTATGCCAGGTAATGATTAAACTTTGTAAAGATAATTTTTCAAAAGAGAAAGAAAAAAATGTAAAAATTTATGAGGAATAATTGTCGCTAAACAAAATCTCTTAAAGCCTAGAATTGGAGAAATGAGTTTCTTGCCACCTTTTCCTTAGCTATAGAGGCTAAGTCTTCTGCCGTGACTTTTAATTTTTCTACTGTTTTCTTCGCTTGTGCCTCTAGACCCGGCTCCTCGGCTTCCCCCTCTTCGGTCTTTTTTTCCTCTGAAGGTGCTTCAGTCACTGTTTTGTCTTCATCGTGATGCACAGAAACTTTATGTTTCGTTTTACTGCACAGGGAAAAAAAGAAGAATGTCGAAAGTAGCAAAATCCGAAACTGAAAAAAATTAAAATTAGTTAATTCTTTATATATTTCAACATCTAAATGAAGATGTGTAAATAAAAATATTTTTTGAATAAAGGTTGGGTATAAATTGAGAAGAATGTAAATTAACTCTAGGAATATGGAAATGCTCTAATCACTCGTTCAGGGGGGGGGGGGGCTTCGATGTCCGCCTGAGTCCTTCATTTGTTGAACGTCATCGATTGAATACCTATGGATCGTGGTTTATTCGTTAGTGATGCTGTCCCAGATGGATTTGGGGGACGGAGGGAGGGGGATTCTAATAATATTCAAAGGATGTCTGTGTATATATTTGGTATTATATACCAACTAAACAGAAATCTCCTTTGTATAACAACTCCTTAACTACGAGGATTGTCAGTGAGGATTTTGAGGGGAATAAAAAAATTTCTTATCTTTGAAAGAAAAACTTAGGCATTCCAATATTTCGAAGAAAAAAAACTGAACTACAATAATCTGGAGGGAGGGGATAACGATCACTTGTCCGCTTTACAACGGAAAAGGGATGAAGTAACTTATGACGGCATGGACCCCTGAGCACCCAAGGGCAGATGTCTGACTTCTAGCTCATATGAGGATGATACACACTCATCAAATTCGCTTGCACAACCCCTTTATAGAGGGTGTGAGTTCACACATCTCACAGATAGAGCATGGAACAACCATGCCTTTACTGGGACTGTAAGGGATAAAAAAATTTATAACTAGATGAGAATATTTGCATTCTTCCTTTATGGCTTCTAGTCACTTACCATACCTTTACAAAAAAATTTAAGTGATCTTCTAAAGTCTCGTTCATGTTGGGGGGATTCGGAAAGGCCAATGAATATTTGAAAGCATATTATTATCAACCATATCAATAATTTATTAAAAGATATAAGGGGATAAGATAAACAATCACATGATCCTGTAATAACATTTTGCCACTTGGAATGGTTATCTTACCGTAAACCCAGCGACGGCAGCTATAAAAACAGGCTGATAGGATTAAAAGATGAAGTTCATAGTGGAAAGCTGGCTAAATTCAGAAAATGGTCACGATTTATAATTTCCTTTCAAGGTGACGATATAGCTAAATTTCTGCTTACGATTCAATCCATATTTCTAGATTTACGATTTCGTGATCAAAATACTGAATACATGTTTCAGTAGGGAATCGGAAATTAAGAACGCAATTGTTTCATGAAAAATTCTTCATATCTTTGTATCATATAAAAAGAAAATACAAAATTACAATTGAAATAATAAAAGAAATCGTACTTAGGTTTTTGCTATAACATACCGATTAAAGCATCTCTGTATTCACTTACTAGACTCACACACATTCTGTCCATACAAATAACAGAACGGTAACAAACGGCTTTTCAAATGCACTTGAGAAAATTTGTTAATCATTTTTCTAGTATATAAAACTGGAAACCTGAAATCAGGTTTAAAATTCTGCAATTGTTCTTCACCTAAGATGAGCTAATCCGCGAAACGTGTGAAATTTTTAAATCTTTCTCCATTAAAATTTTATGAAATGAATATTCTGAAGGTCGTCCTAAAATTAAAGCAAGATTTGAATTTGACATCATTTATGCAGCGTTGGCAACCCTATTAAAAAACCATTTGACGGCTGATAGTTTAGGATTAGTAAAAAGGACGCGTACAAGACTAAAAAAAAGATGTTTTGGCAAAATTCGAATTTTTTAGAAAACGCACATTTCTCCTCCCCTTTTAAATTGTTATATTTTTATTGAATTCGTAAAAGACACTGGAAGGGTAATGTATGGAATAACATGAACGGAAAATGGTGCATTGCTGACACATGCGCACTCTTTTGTAAAAACTTTACATGACCATTTTGTACAAATATGACTGTATTTCGTCGATGCTGTGTTGAATTTCCCCCTTCAACCCGCGCGTGCTTATAGGCTTGTTTCCACGGACATTTGATTTTCAATCAACCTCATAAAAAGAAATCGAATGGTGTTAAATCTCATGATCAATTTTTGAACTGTTATCACCAGACCTTCGTTATTTTTGAAATATTTTTTAACAATGAAAACATGTTGTTCTACCGTGTAACGCCCGATGTTTTTTCTAACCCTAAAAAATTAGATGTCGAATGGATTTTTAATAGGGTTGGTACTTTACTGCACGAATAGTGAAAAATTCAATTAGTGCATTAACTCTGGAACACCCTTCAGATATAATACACAAGTGTAATGCATAACGGTTTGAGTAAAACGAATTCCAGAAATATTATGTACTGGCTTTTACCCGCGACTAAGTACGCATGGAAATTTTGATGTATACTTGTGAGAACTGACGGTCTAACGAAAAAATTTTTAAAAAATGCAAATGCTTACATTTTTTACACCATTTGGGGTAACGCAATACAGATTAAGAATTGTTTTAATTTCCTTTATTCTGTTTTATTTTAATTCAAAAGTACTTCAAAATGAATCTAAAAAATCGATTAATTAACAATGTTTAAATTTAAATGTATCAAACCTTAAGAAAATAAATAGAATCGTTTGAAATAACCGGCCGAAAACATGTTGAACCTAACCTCATTAGCGGGGGGGGGGGAGACTTACTGAGGTCTTATTTATTTGGAGGTGCGGAAAGGAAATTTTTGGTAGGAAAGGTAGTTTTTAATTAATAAAAAGTTAACCACTCAATTAACAGGAATAAATAGCAGCCTATGCCCTATTCAAGACTATAGTCTATCTCTGTGCTAAATTTCATCCAATTTAGCTCTGCTGTTCTGGCATAATTGACTAGCATCATCCATCTATCCATTCAAACTTTAACGTTTATAGTTGTAGTATAGATATAATAAATCACAGCCTTCGACCTTTTCTTATTCCTATTTAAAATCTGGCATTCACATCCTGATTCCGCCATTTTATAATTAAAATGGTGTAAATTATTTGGGATAACTCTAAAATTAAAAATAACTTGTGAAAAGTTTGAATTTCGTTTACAATTTTATTATTGATATTATGATATAAAATTCTTTAATTTTGAGTGTTCCGTCTTTGCGTTATACGATTATATACACTCGAATACATATACTAATAAACATTTCACTAATGTGCTTAATTTAATGTTTTAAACTAATATTAGCAATTGTAGGTTAGATAATTAAATTATTTGTATTAGCAGTTTTTATAATTTTTATTTCTCACTATTCATCTATAAATTCCAATATACTAATCTAAACAACTTGTAAACACGTTTTCATTGTTTAATACTAATCCAGAATAAAGGGCAGATTACTCTTACTCTCATTATTAATGCATTCATATACTCACGAAGTTATAGTCAAGTTTCAAATGCTGAATGACATGAATAAAATTCATTTCTTCAAAAAGGTCATCCATAAAAAAAAGCATAGTTTACGGATGGCTACTGTATTAATCTATGTTTTTTAGTCATATTAATGTCCTGTTGTAAAGCAACACTAGGGTTATTTTGGAACGAACCTCTTAATTTTGAACTGTGGGCAAATGACGAGGATGGCATTTGAGCTGGCATCCCCCTCTCCATGCCACACCTGACGGGTTTAACGTGCTACAGACGACAATTTTTCGGTGGAATCGGATCTCAAATCTAAAACTCTTCGGTTCACAAGCCGAGACCTTACCACCAGATCACCGCGATTTCTGATATGATTGATCTGATACCTCTGTGTAAGAAACTCAACACCACATTCAATCCTTTTAGACCGTTGCTTGTTGGTGAAGGCTATCAGAACCAGATATGACAATAACCGTCTAAACCTGATGCAATAATGTGGCTAAAAAAGGCTCATCAGTAACTCAATTCAAAGTAGTTATTAGCCAATTGATTCTTAACTAATAACAAAAATATTTTCTGTTTGATATCGTCAAAGAAAATTTTTTTTCATCAATAGACTTACATCAATATTTAGTATACATTAGTTAATCCCGTTTTTAAGCAATATGAAGAATGGCATCGTTGTCTTTTATGGCAAACAGATGATAGGATCCAGTATCTGAATCGATGCCTTATTCTTTGAAATTCGGTGCGATATTTTAGAAAGGGTAGAGAAACTTTAAGCATTTTAAATTAAATTTTGTGCACCTTAGCTATGGAAACATGACGGGTCTTCAATACAATCAGGTTTCAAATTCTGAACTCTCCAAGAGATTACCGTTAGACAGCGATGACCCTTTACACTAGGGGTTCTCAAACTATTAGACATTGCGACTCCCTTTTTAGACTAAGTATTTTGGCGACCCCCGAATGTTTTAACTCTGTATAAAATTTAGACAGAGATTTTGATAATTTAACGCTTACTCAAGTGTTAGTAGAGTATACGTCGGGTATTGGCGCCACATCCCTTGACACTTCATCTTTCTCTTTACTAGTATCATCTCATCTCGAAACTTTGATTGAACAGTTTACAGATTGCATTCCAGTTAAGGATATGAGTGGGGGTTGTGCGGATAGTCAATCCGTTCAGAGAGCAAGCCGAAACAAAAGCTGAGCTTAAGCGCCCTTAATCATGATCAACTGATCAAGATTTTAAGTGATCAGTCAGCTAAAGTAACTTTTAACAAAGCTTACGTCGACAATTTTGGGGTACGTATTAAAAAGGAATACCTAGAATTGTCCACAACAGCATTAAAAATTTTGATGCCATTTTCTACAAATTACAATTGTAAACACGGATTCTCCATAATGGTAAATTTAAAAACAAAATTAAGGAATCGTTTGACACTGGAAAATGACATTGTTTTGTTTGTTACAAAGCTCATTCCAGATATTAAGAAATTGGCTAATTCCAAACAATCTTATGTATTCCATTAACTAATAGAACACAAAAACCAACTTTTATGTGTATTAAAAGCTTTATGTGTACTCTTTTTTTTATGAAAACTACAGCAATAAATTAATTTTCTTTGAAATTTTCTTCCACATCTCGCAACCCCCCTGGGGGTTGCGATCCACCTTTTGAGAACCCCTGATTTATACCGATATAACAAAGCTTTCGACTCACAAACAGGGCTATAAATACCATCTTAGTATAAATGGGTATATGAGGAATATTTCAAAAATTGGTACTTTTACGTTAGCTGGGCGCAAGCGAAAAATCCCCAAAGAAATCTGGTAGAATTCTACATTATTTAGCGATTTTCCGCTTGCACCCGGCTAAGGAAAAAGTACTCAAAAGTACTTCAGAATCTGTTCGGTTAATTAATTCCTAAGATCGATTAATTAACAATGTTTAGTTTTAAATTCATCAAACACTAAGAAAAACAAATAGAATTATCCGAAAAATTCAGTCGAAAACATGTTAAACCTAATTTTACTATATTAGCTGGGGAAAAACAAACTGAAGACTTACTCATTACTGACGTAAAAAATTCACGCATTTGCGTCGCCCTAATTGGCGTTGAAAATTCAGCATACATACGGTTTGGTAACATTTTACATTATGATCAAGACTTTCAGTTCTTATACATGCAGATCAAATTTCGACGCGTATGAAGTCGCTGATAAAAGCTAGTATAAAATAAGGACTCATAAACAAAAATATAGGAAGGTATTTTGGTCTAGGTTAAGAGCCAAAATTTGTCATTTTATCAACTAACCCTAACATCTATACACTTTAATATTGTTTTAATTAATTTCAATTTTGCGAAAGAATTCAAAATATAAAAAATATCTAGACATCACAAAGCATATTTTAACTTAAGTCTGATATAAAAACTTTTCCAAATTCATATAATTCTTACCAACAACTCCATGGTGTTTTCCGAAAATTCACATTCGTATTGCAAATTCGTGACTATTTAAATGAAATGTAAGTTAGTTCGAATCTTTTTATGTAAAATTTCTTGAAGATGCTTTGAAAAACATTCTTTTGTTTCATTTCAATATCAACAGTCAGTTTCGAAGAAAATTAATTAATTACTTTATCAACTTTTAATCACATACAATAATCAAGTTGTTATTATTATCGACACATCTTATACACACTTCCATTCAATAGTTTTGATATGGTGTCATTTCGTAACTAATTTCTTAATAATCTTTTCGTGCGTTGTTTCAGAGTAACAATTTGGTTTTAAAAAATTGAAATTAGTCCCAGTTGATGCTGTTTCGTAATACTATAGTAATACAATAAGTAATTATCCTCGAAGAAAAAAATAAAGTATTATTTTAAAAATTCTTAGGTAAATAACTGTCTCAAAAGCATTCTGGTATTTTTAAAGGGAATACCTATGATAAATAAAACGGTCCGAAATGAAAAAAAATGATGTAGTACTAAATTTTTTTAACATATTTATAGTAAAATAAAAATAAAACATGAAGTTGGCGAAATCCTTCTAACATGCATTTGCCATTGTTAACATACAAAAGATATTGTTCCTACAACTTAAATCAAAGGCATACAGCGAAGTAGTAGTTTACGTACTGAGCATGATTTTTATTACACTGTGTTTAGATAGGTTTAGAAACTTAAAAAGTAACAAAAATCCATAAATCACAATTTCTGACGGAAATACAGAGTATACTTAAGAATAATCTCTTTCAACAAAAAGTCCACTAATTAAAATTAATGCAATATTCCTTGAAAAATATATGAAAATTTTTATCATTCATGAAATAAAACGTATACCTGTTAAACAATGTTTTAAATCATCTATTTGGAAGGAACCAATACAATACAATATAATACAATAAGAATAATTATCAGGCATCTCGAATATTTTATCTTCCAAAATTAATGATAAAAAATACATTTTCATGTAGAAAAGGGTCCTTCATTCAAACATTAGTTATATATATGTGTGTGCGCGTGATAATATTTTTAACTCTAATGTCAGTTCTAATTAATCACCAACGTTTTGTCATAATTTACCCCATATTAACTTTATTCTAAAATATTCTCTTATTTCCTGATCTCATTCCATTTATTCTATTTGATTGAAGCAACAAAAGCTCCTTGAAAATGCTTTGGTGCCCGATTCTCAAGCTCCGAGTGAAGGAAAAAATATTACTGAAGTAAATAAATTCTTCTAAAAGATCCCCTCTAAGGGTTTCTCTTGTCTAAATGGGCGCGTATAGAGAAATTCCAATCAAAATCTCATGGGATATAAGACCAGTGACAAATAATTTCCCCCTCTACTACACTAATCTGCTCTTGCATCGAGTTTCTGTGAGCAGACGGACCTTGTCTGTACCTCTTTCAGATGGACCGTGTCTCCTCGCGAGAGAATAAAACAACTCTAAGCCTCATCCTGTCTTCAAAACTGCCTTCCCTCTGTATGTTTAAAATATCCTCGAAAAGGTTGCTACGAATATTCACCAGTTTCTGCGTAGAAATGATCCCGATAAATAAAGAAGGGGGTCAAATTTGTACGCTGTCCATTTTTTTTCTTCATATAATTGTAAATTTTTTCATTATATATATTTTTTCTATATATCTTTGTAAAATGGAAAAGTAAATATAATTTCAAAAAAAAAGAAATATGGTTTTTTCTCAAAGTATTATTTGTTATAACATATCACATCAAAGATAAACAATATGAAATATATCTAAACATATTGTTACGTTTTTAGCGTAGCGGTTTCGGATTGAATAGACTTTACTTGAGGACACCACAAACAAATTTATTTACAGATATTTACAGTTATTTACAGGATAACTGATAAAGTAAAAATTTCAGATAAATACAATCCAGCAGTCAACAGTCACTTACAGCGTAAATACAAGTCTTACGTGCAATAAACATAGACTGCAAAAGAGATATCGTATAGCACACAAAACAGTAAATCACAGTGAGCTCAGTAATACAACGTTAACAGCAAACGTAAACAAAGCTCTCTAATAACAAGCGAGAAAAGTAACCCGCTCGTCAAACGAGTCGCTACTCTTTCGAAAGGAACTACCAAATTGCAGCAACCCGCTCCTTATATAGCCTAGCAAGCGGGCACCTTGGAGCAACGCCACCCACCGTGAACTATCTGAGGGCTACTAGAATAATTCCCTTGCCAAATCAAGCGCGAAGCTCCTTGTCAACCGTCACAACCCCTTCTCCTTCGGCGTGCTTCAGCGACGCTCGCCCACTTGTAACAATATTTCCTGGTCCAAAACACTAAAACATACATTGTATTTAGATAACACTAATGCTGCTACAACTAGAACACAAAAGAAATGAAACAAATTAGCCATAATAATTAAGCTTAAAGAAAAACCCAAAATGAAAATATATGATGAATCCGACATGAAGACTTTTTCAAGGGTTCAAACAGGGATTTTTTTGTGAGGGGGCTGGCATTTTGTCAAAAAATTGACCCCTAGTGAAACCTCAATTTCCCGGGACTTTTTGGGTCACGAGGGATAAATTTATTTAAGAAAGTCTGGCCGGATTCGTCATATATTTTCCTTTTGTGTTTTGCTTTAATCTTAATTATTATTGCTAATTTGTTTATAACATGTAATTTTGGGAAGAAAATGTGTGTTCAAATGCAATTACTTTTTTTTCAATGATAATGTTTTTTGAAAAAAAATTTAGAACTTATTTATATAGAGAGGAAAATGCCTGTAGAATATATCGAAGGATCTTACTTTCGTTAAAAAATTGACCCCTCATGAAACCTCAATTTTTTGGGGACTTTTTGGGTTACGAGGGGACAATTTTTTTAAAAAAAGGCAGACCCCTCACAGATAAAAATCTCTGGTTTGAAAGCCTGCCCGAGGGCGACCCTTGAAAAAGTCGTCAGGCCGGATTCATTATGTATTTTCCTTTTGGTTTCCTTGTCCATGGCAATTGCCATTAGTAACAACAACAACATGATAAATATTGTTAACTTTTTGATGTACAAGAGTTAATTAAATCTTCAATTAATTAGAAATGGATAAAGTGTCATTAGAAACAACAAAAACAACAGAATAAATGTCAGGAAGAAAAATATCATTCATGAAAGAGTTTAATAATTAGAACGTTTATAATATTCTGTGGAAAATCATTAAGAATGTTCCACTTCTGCATTGAGTAATTACATGATAAGGAAACTGGATTGCTATGACCCAGGCCAAAAGGCAGAGGGCATTTTTAATAAGTGACTGAATGTCTTGTCAATGTTGAAAATAAAAAGATGTTTATCTAGATGCAGAACTTTTATATAATATCTGAGGAATGATTTAGTTGAAATTCAAAACTTTTTAGTTTATTAGGTAAGAAGATATGAAGACATTGTATTTCAATTTTTTTTCAGCTTTCATACCTTTTAAACTGTTTTTATAATGAAATAAATTCAGTTGAATATCCATGTTTGATAGAGCAAGAAGTAATCAAATTTGTATATGTATGCTATTTTGTTAATAGCGACCTGTAATACTATTGATTCATTCTTTTACTTAAATATTCCTGGATATTTCATCGAAATTCTTTTGTTTACTGTTCAGCATCCATGTTAATCACGATGATTTGTCTTTAACTTGCATATCATGTGAATATTTAATGCTGTTTTTTTCCTTCATTATTTTGGCAAATGGTACAAAATCTTAATCATTATTTCCACCAAGGTGTTTTAACATACAGATTTAAAATAAGTTAAATAAACTTTCTTTTCACAATTCGGAATTATTTCTTAATTCAAGTTCAATGAGATAATTTTCGGGGGTAACCGTCTCGGAAAAGGGCTGTCCCCTTAATGGTGACAAACTGAATTGAAACCTTGATAGTTTAGCATGAGCTGAGTTGTGTCGGGATGGCGCGAAGGGGAATAAAAAGATTGGGCTGGGTCTTCTGGTGGAGATGCGGGAAGGAGAGAGGGGGAGTTGTCTCGGTCAATGGGTTCTCTTCCCCTGCAAGTGTCCAGGGGAAGAGAAATAAGAGAAAACCCTTATTTTTATAGCTATAAAGTTCTTTTTTTTTTAACAGAAGAGAAAAATTGAAAATCGTACGATTTAAGCTGGAGGAATAAGAAAAACTACTTGATCCTTGGTAATACTTGGTTTTATGACATAAAACTTATCTTCATTCATGGAAAAGTAGCTAATGTAAATATTATAATTCAGCTTTAAATGCAATGTATTTTGAGAGTTTAATTTCCTTAATTTCTTCGATAACCTTTATATTTTATTATATTATAAGTGTCATCAAAGGGTCCTTATAGAACAAGGGTTTAAAATATTTTAAGGACCCTTCAACAGCCATTATAATATTCAAGAAGGGCTTTAAATATTATAAGGGTTGTCGAAGGGTCTTTATAATATTTAAGAAGGGCTTAAATATTATAAGGAGATTTTTTAATGCTATACAAAATTTAAAGCCTGCAGAATATATTTGTACTGAGGTCAGAGACACAAAGCTTCAAAATCTCAAACATTTTTCCCCCATGTCGTTTCAACAAATGCATTTCAAGAATAAATTAAATAAGCTTCCGATTGACAATTCGGAATTATTTTCAAAGAGACAAACTCTAATTTTATAGCTTTTATTTTAACAGAAGTGAAGAATTGAATTGCGTATTATTTTAGCTCACGGCATAAAGCATGATTATATCTTATTATTTACAGATGGAATTTGATGCTTGGTAATGCTCAGTTTTATGACATAAAATATATCTGTTGTTGTTATTATTAGTGGCACTTAGTGATGGACAAGCTTCGTTGGGACGTCGGCTAATTTTAAGATGAAAGGAGTGTCTCCTGTTTTAAAGTAGCGCCAACTATGACCAGGAGTACGACTTAGCTACTTCGTGTGTCACATTCGCTTCCACGGCCCCTTTTTACAATTGGACACATTTATACATCTTACAGATAGATCACAGAAGAGCAATCATGCCTAAACCGGGACTCAAATCCGGGACGCCCAGATCACGGCGAAGACGTGCTACCCCTCTGCCATGACGCCGGCTAAAATTTATCTTAATTTATGGAAAGGTAATTAATCTAAATATTAACATTCAACTTTAAATACAATCGAAAAATAGTATGTTTAATAAAGCAATGTGTTTCAAGTTCTTAATTTTCTTGAATTCTTTGAGGAACCTTAAATGTTTTAAAGTATTTCAACAAAATTATAAAAAATTTGAAAACATCTCGATATATTTGTATTGAGAACAGAGACATATGGAAGAACATTACATCTTTCGATTATGCTATAGTTATCTCATTAATGTGCTTTAATTCCGAATGATCACTGGTTATACTGTTCAATAGAAATCAACTGCGTCCAGACGAATAAAAACTTTCTAATCTACTTGAGCAATTTCTGTATTTTTTATTAATAATTTGTTCTTTTTTTGTTTCAAATATTTTATACTAAAATGTGGATAATATTCCTTATTTCTGTTGCAGTTTTTTTTCCAAGATAAGTGATATAAATTATTATTCCAATGCATTAACTATTATTCTTTATAAAATAGCGCTTATTCTCATATACCGCGATAGTAATTTAGAATCTAACTTATTATTTATCTGTTTTATCATTATTCTTAATTAACATTTTACAACTCAAAGTCGTTCGAGATTAGCATTAATTTTTAGAAAGCTTTCGAAATATTTTGCAATGACTTATTGCGCTAAGGCACTCGTTTCATGAAACATTTTGAACCAATTTAGGAAAATTCAATCCAAATCAATTTTACACATCATTAATTTTTAGAGTTTTTAATTTCATTTCTAGAAAATTTCACCCAAATCAATTTTTATTATTTATTTCATTATTTAAACCAATTCTTATTTTTATTCTAGTTTATTTATTTTCTTCTTGATAAAATAAACTTCGAATCATCAATTTTATCGAACCTTTCTGAGAATGTATATTTAGACTATTTCTGAGAATTAAATCTGATATCTTAGCATAAAGTTTTGATTGAACTGCGCATTAATTTCCTCTCAGGATGCATTTGTTAAATATCGCATTTAATATTAATTCATTTCATTAGCTTAAGAGAAAATTAAAATTATATCATATATTATTATTATTAATAATAATAATAATATAATTATAAAGTTTTATACACATTCCCTCATAAAAGGTTATCTAATGCATAATCTTCTTTCTGGGATTTAATTTAAATATAGTACAAACTTATTAAAATTAAATCCTAATTTATTGACACTTAAATTATTTTTTAAAAAAAATTCCAAAAGCAGATACCGCTAGCTAAATTATTTATGACTTCCAAAATCACATCATACAGGGAGCTCATTAATTATTGTAGGGGTTTTCGTACCTCATAACGTTCGAATTAAAAATATTACGCAAAAACCGATTAAGTATTCGTAAATTACAACTCAAATAATTTTATTAATGATATTAAAGTGTAAAGCTTGCATAATTTGCACTTTGTAGGCATTCAGCTGAAGGCGATTATGTATTCATGAATTAAAATTCGAAGAATTTTATCAATGATATTAAAAAGATTAGTGAATTTGCACTTGGCTGCCCTTCGGGGTTCGTAAGAAATCGAGACAAAAATCGATTTCCCTCCAAGTGTTCACCAGCATTAGTTGGGTAACATTTTAGATCGCAGTAACAATTCTGCACTTCAGTTCATCAAAGGAGGGCACAGGGGTCTTGTACACAATGTTCTTGACAAACCCCCATAGGAAGAGTTCCAGCGGTGTTATGTCTGGTGATCTCGGAGGCCATGGGATTGGTCCACCTCTTCCACACCATCTATTAGGAAAGCTCTCGTCTTAAAAGTCACGTACAATTATGCCCCAATGTGGGGGCGCACCATCCTGTTGAAATATCACATTTGGCTGATGCTGCTGCATCTCAGGAACCGCATACAACTCCAGCATGTCAAAGTATGTCACGGAGTTTATTGTTGTTTTAACAAATAATAAAGGTCCAATAACTTCAGTATGTGATAAAGGGCACCAAATATTCACCTTTGGGCTATCTCTTTCCAATTCTCGATTATCGTGCAGGTTCTCCAAACCCCATTTCGTACAGTTTCGTTTATTCACTTTTTCTGACACATGAAAAGTGGATTCGTCACTGAAGAACCATTTCCGAAGATAATTTTCATCATCCTCGGTTCAAGTCAAAATTTGTTCAGCGAACTCAAAACGACGCGGTTTATCATTCGGGTGTAAAGCTTGCACAATTTGCACTTTGTGGGCATTCAGATGATGGCGGTAATGGAAAACGTTCCATATCGTCGTATGTGACATATGCACAACCTACAACCACTCAACCTACCCGAGGTGAGTGTAAGGGTAAAAGAGCGGCCGGGGAGAGAATCACCGCAACCGAGGAAGGACCCCCTCCCCAGATCCATCCAGCACCACGAGCAGATTTATTGAGTCCAAAAAATCTGAGTTACATACATTGCCGTATCAATGGAAGTAGATTAAATGCATACAAATAGTTAATCCACAGGACTCAACCCTTGTATCAGGGGAGAAAGCAACATATCAACTTTGAACAAAACTTTTTACAAGACAATTAAAAGATGAGCCGCGTATGCGAACAAACATTTACAGTGTAATGAAATTAACTAAAAAAATACATATAAAAAACTGGTTAGAATGAGAAACACCAATATAAGTAAAACACAAAATATAAAAATATTTACATTATGTAGATTAAAATAGCAACCACAGTAATAAAAAGTAATAAAATTAAGGCTGGCATAAAAGAGGACATCACAGAAAAAATACCACACACCAGACAGCACACCAAAACAACACACAGAGGAGACGCTAAACATAACCTCGCACTAAATACCCACAATTAAGGAGAACAGACACATGCAATGTAGGATAAACCCTTATATGTTAAATAGTGATATGAAATAGAGTTAATAATGTAGCAGATAAAAGAGGCGCAGATAACTAAAAGTAAATTCCCAGAGGAGGGGGGTGAAGGAGGAGGGAGGAACCGAAGGTGATTGAATTGTTAATGGGACAGAGAGCAGTCAAGCAGGATATGATGTTTAACGAGCAATAGCATCGATTGTAATAGACTATGAATTGGAGGACCAATAAAGCAACTTGTGACAGAGCGGTAGTGTCTAGTTTAAAAGTCTTCCTGGAGATAAAAGTGCACCAAAGTTATACAAATAAAAGTTTTTTGTTAAAATTTAATTAACAATATAGGGTAAATATCCCTAGTTCTTAGTTAAAAAATAAAAATTTAAACTGTAAAATGCGGCAGTAGATTAATTACAAAATTTATTACCATTGTTACGGCAATGTATGTAACTCATATGTAACTGCACAGCTGATTGTCTCGATGATTTACGTGGAATGCGAGTAAACGTTTCTTGGACGAGATCAACATTTTCCTGCGAAGTGCTCGGTCTTCCCGTTCCCTTTCGATGTAGAAAGTTACCAGTTTCCTGAAATTGTGTTAAACCGCGTCTGACAGAATTATACAAAGGAGGATCTTTCTTGCACGTGGTCCTGAAGCAACATTGAGTAGTTATGACTGATTTAGTTTCGAAAACCCACAATACACACATTGCTTTTTCTTGCACGGTCGCCATTTTTATTTATGACGTCATAATTATCCAGACTGCAAATGCGATAATATCGCATTGTTGCCACGTAAAATTCTTTGAGTTGTAATTTACGAATACGTGATTGGTTTTTGCGTAATATTTTTTATTCGAAAGTTATGAGGTACAGAAACCTCGACAATAATTAATGAACACCCTTTATTTCAGCTTAACTCAAATGTTCTAAATGAAATCTAAAATGGAAAAAGGAAATAGTTCTAAAATTCATTGAATTCTTGCTCCAAACCTTCGTTTGATAATTTAAAAAAAAACACTTAATTTTCTCGCTTATGATTGTTGATGTTTTATTTCAATCTTAAGATTTAGTTTTACAGAAAAATAAAACAATATCTGACTAAAGGTTATTGACTAAGTATTAGAAAAGAGTTTTAAGGGTTTAGAGAATAAATTTGGTTAGCTACATCCACCTCCCATAGACTTGTCAATTTTATTTTTCATCTCATTGATAACTTACTCAATATACTTGGGATGGTTAAATATTAGAGGACAATAAAATCATGAGTAAAGTAACCAAAGCGGAAATAGATTAATTCTAATTTGAATCTGAAATCTTAAGTATTCATTTCTTCAGTAGAAAATGGAAAGAAAGCTACAAATTTTAACGATACAACAACTCTAAGGAAAATGTTAAGACTATTACTCTTGAGCAATTTTATTTTTCTTAAGAATCATCATCCGATTTCACTAAAATAAAATAAAAAAAACCTTTTTGTTAATTTATCAATTAAGAGGACCTGATTTAAGGGAGAATTAATAAAGCATTTATAAATTTATTAATTAATTCATTCTTTTTTAATTTTATGTGACGCATTCAGAAGCAACAAAAACATGTTAATTTTTTATTGTTCATTAATGCGCATTTATCGTTACATATTGATTTTTGATTAATTTAGTAATCAATATGAAAAACTGCTTACTAAATAAATTTTTAAATATTTTGTTCATAAAATTAAAAACAGTGTTCATTGCTGCACATTTATACTGAAGTACCATAAAAACTGGTACACTTATCTAATAACTAGTACAACCCCCAGTAGCACGCAGAAGTGCCACAACATGGGGGCATGGATTCGTAAATATATTTTGTGTACAATTTACACCACGATTCTTGCACGGCAGTCCTCAAAGCCATGGGAGTAAGAGGTGATGGAGTTCTTCTAAGGGTAGCACATTGCAAAACACGCCAGCTATGGTCGATGGGGTGTTTTGCAATGTGCTACCCTCATGCAAAACATCCCATCATGTCAGTAAATTAGGTGACCAAAAGGGAGAAAGAAATTCAAAAGAATGTTCCTCGAGCCACTCAGTAGCTACTGTATACCAATGGGGTGGCACGTTATCTTGTTGAAATTGTCTACGTCCGTCAGAAGGCCCGCAGGACATGAATGCATTCAGAGGTTCAAAAACGATACTAAAGTACCGCTATCATAGTTGAGTCTACACACATCAATGTTTCCATTTTCTGCCAACTGCACAAGCCCCTTATACCCTCACAGAGCCTCCATCAGCTGGAAAAGTTCGTGGAGTTTTCTCCACACTCGTATACAGCCCTCCACTCTTGGAAACGTGACTCATCAGACCAGATAGCGTTTTCCCAATCATTAATAGCCCAATGGAGCATTGGCAAACCCAGGTAAGGTGTAGGGTTTTGTGCTGTTGAGTCACGAATGGTACTCGAGATGGTTTGCAGCTGAGAAAACCCATATCAATTAGGTTACGTTGCACAGTGCGTGCTTTAACGTTGATGGGCCTGCAATTAAATCCGCAGCAATTTAAGGAAGTGTTTAACGTCTGTCTCGTATGACGATTCTTTTCAGACGTCGATGATCCCGTTTTTCCATCAAGACCCTTTTCAAGCCTCACCGCTTTCGAAGACTTGAAGTTTTAATACAAATCTGATTTTCGAGGTACACCTAGAAATGGTCGGGCTCAAAAATCCAAATTTCATCTCTACTTCGGGAATGCTGTGCTCTTGCTCTCTCTCGTGTGCTATCGATCAGTCACCATTAAAAATCTCTTAAATCTTGATAACCTTCTATTACAGCAAGAACCAATGTGATAGCCTCCTCAGATTTTGATTCTCTTATATACGCACTGTCGACTGTATCGCGTTACGATGATTGGTTGGACACTTCCATTATTTGCATCCAGTTTTTCTGTCGCTTCATTGCATCATTACCATATTGAATTTTGATTAATTTATTAATCAATAAAAAAATTGCCATTTCATTTTTGCCATTGAAATTTTTTTAAATTTATTTTTAACAAGCAAATTCTACCGAGACAAACATTTGTATATTAATTGAATTTAATTGAAACGTTAAATTAAAATTGATTGAATAATTTAAGGTGGATTAACTATTGCACTATTTCTCAAGACAGGAATTCTGCATAACTTCTCTGACTGTGGTACTTTATTAAATCTGCTTTCCCTTTTTCCTCATGTTATATTTTGAACTTTAACAACTAGTGTAACAACTTTTCTACTTGAACTAGTGTAACGACAAATTTTGAACATTAACAACTAATTGAACAACTTTTGAACATTAACAACAAGTGTAACATTTTTGGACATTAACAGCTAGTGCAACGACTTTTGAAAATTAACAACTAGTGTTAAAACTTTTTGATAGTAACAACTAGTGTAACAATTTTTGGACATTAACAACTAATGTAACGTCTTTTGAATATTAAAAATTACACAAGATAATACTAATTGTACATTAGTTATAAGGACATTCTTTTGGGCATTAAAATCGATATCCACTATAGCTAGCAAACATAATATTGGACTTATACACTCATGTCCACAAATTAAGAATAATTCAGAGTCACTCGGAAACCAAACTCTAAAATACATATATCACCCATAAAAGGACTACACACATCTTCAAGAATCATATTCAAATTACAGGTAGTTACCAGATGACACCGATAGTACGTCACAATGACGAGAATGTAACAGAGTGATATATAAGAAATACAGGCAAAGAAGTAAAATTTTTCGAAAGCACTTTATAAGCCTTTCAGTGCAATAACCGCATAGTTAGGACTCAAAGGAAGCATTTAGACGGTTCTTTACGTGGTAGAATTAATGTCCAGAATGTCTGCGTACCCAGCAGGAAGTATCCGAGGAAGTTGGAATCGTCCAGAGTGCCACCCCAGGCTTTGGCAACGATTCCAAGAGGATGGTAATGTGAGTAGACGTTACAGCACAGATCGACCCCGAATTACAAGGCCGAATGAATACTGGTATTTGGCAGTTACTGCCAAAAGAAACAAACTGAGCACAGTATCAGACCCACGACCTTGTATTACGAAGGTCGTGAGCAGACCTGTCTCGTCAGCTCTCTTCAGCTACTGGTACGATAGTTTCAAAGCAGACCGTGTACAGACGATTAGGACAGATTGGTTGATACGCTCATATTCCTGTCTGATATGTGTACCACTTATTACAACTCCTTATCGCTTGCGGTTAACCAGGAGTAGAGAGCTTACATTGTGGGCACTGCAACATCGGGTTTGTGTGACATTTTCTGAAAATTTCAGGTTTCGTTTGCAGTTTGATTCACTCCGAATATTCATATAGACTTTCCAGGTACCCGTTACCACCAAGAGAACATGATTTAACGACACCGATACTGTGGTGCCGGATTGATCGTTCAGTGAAGAATTATTATGGGTTCCAGAACTGACCTGCATGTTCAAATTGGAACCCTGACCAGCCAAATCTATCGGGACTTCATTCTGGAGCTCACGTACGCTTGCTTCGGGGCGCTATGAACGCATAATTTGTGTTGATGAATGACAACGCCCATCCTCATGGTGCAAATAAGAAATGTATTCAATCGTAGAATATCACCACTATGGACTGTCCAGCATTCTCTCCTGACTTGAATCCAGTAGAATAGGTGTGGGACATGCTTTGTAGATGAGTTGCAGCTCTTTGAGCACTTTCTATATGTCTGCAGGAACTGCAGAGAGCATTGCTTGATGAGTGGTGCAATATTCCCCAAGATCAGATCGATAATTTGATACTAAGCATGCTAGCGTAATAACGCCAGGAAGCCGTACCATGTATTAACCATCATACTAACCGTGTAATATTGTCTTTTAGAAATAGATTTTGTGTGTGTGAGAGAGAGAGAGAGAATTGATCCAGTTTTGATTTTTTTATTTGATATTTTGTGGATTTTGAAAAACCGCAATTTTTATTAAGGATATCAAACATATAGCATCTTTTTGTTTTTGTTTTTGCTCTTTACTTTTTGTTGAGTAAATATGCTTTACAAATAAGTCACATTTGTTTTGCTTCTGACTATTTTTTTTCCTGGACTTGAATTATATTTAGTTTATGGACATGAATGTAATATCATAGACATTCTAATGACATACTACTTCTAGCATTCAGCTAGCATTTTATCAATAATGTCCACTTGTAGGAACCATAATCAAAGTCTAAATGTACATGAGACCTCCAGCTTATAAATGGAAGTTTTGGAATGATGAAATTTTTATTTCTCTATAATTACATCTTTACTATTGAAAACAGAAAGTGACTCAAACAATCGAATTACATCTCATCACAATAAACGTACAAAAAATATTTAATACCTGAAATCTCACAGAATCTAAGTTTGATGATTGTCTACGTTGCCCTCCTTCTCACAAGTTGGCACATTACCTGGATTAGTATCGCTTTAAAGGAAATGGCAATCCTACGTAATTTCATTATTTTTCAAAATCCGCTGATTCTAAGGATTTCCACCTTTATAAAGTGAAAAGAGGTGACATTCGAAATTCCGTTTCGGCTCCTCTCTCTCAATATTGAATTCTGAAAGAGGATTTTTTTTACCATCTTAAAGATGAACTTTCAATTTTCAATGTTTGTACGAAATACGAAATTGAATCTGGAGATCATCTAAATGTTACTGTTTCATCTGAAATGTAAAAATAACTGAATTCTTTTTTCAAGTCGATAATTCTAGCGATAACAAATTTTAGCAATAACAGTGCCTTTTACAATATGCTTCATTTACTGTTAAAATTGGAAACGGAAGTGCTTTTTGAGTGCCTACTATTAGCTCATACTCTCCCTATATGTATTTATAGATCTCGTTCAAGTTTTCAATTGTCAATAATATATTTTTTTATTCATCCACTCAAGTTCAAGTATATTTTTTAAACTTGCTGTGCATGACATTTGATGTTAATACAGTTTCTCAAATATTAATTCAGTAATTAAATTGAATTTATTTCTAATACTTTAAATAGAGTTTCAACAATTTATAATGAAAATTGAAACCAACAAGCAGTAGCTCAATCTGTGAAATGCGAGGATTTCAGCATATTTCACGTGAAGGTGAAGAATATGAATTGGATTTTCGTGAAAGTTAATATTTTTTGGTAAATTATTTATATTAATTGTAACTATTTAAAAATAAGTAACTAAAATAAAACTCCCTTGTTGATCTAACTAGGAACTGACTTTAGAATAAGTTTTTATGTATTACTTGTGTAAATTTATTGGTTAAACTTAAGTTTCTAGATTACTTTTCGCAGATATTGTATCCTTCTTCATGCAATCTGCCTAAATCTATTTATTTTAAATGCAAATCGTGATGATTTTAAAATTAGCCTTTTAAATATCACTTAGCCTCAGATCACAATGTTTGTGTTTAGAATGTCACATTTTGTTTCGTATGTCGTTTTTAGCCACATAAATGAGCAAATTGAATCCAATTTTAAAAAGTGCCTACAGTAACATTTTATAACAGGTTTTTTACAAATAGAATCGCAGCTAGCTCGGCAAGATTATTGATGTATTAGACTATTAAATGATTAATATTTAAGACCTTTTTAAAAGTTTCGATTCCCTTTTATACTACTTAAAAATATGGCTTCAACTGAATGATTCTGTAACAAATTTTTGTAGCCCCAATTTAAAAGTGTATTTACTGTGAAATATAAGCGGGAAGGAAAACACTTTTTCGGTATAAAGGATAACAAAAAGCAATTTTTTAAATCTTAATTTTAACATTTACAAAAGTAGGCGATCCAATATTTTGATGGACGAGACTGAATTTCATAATATAGAAAGAAAATCAACTAGAAAGCATTACTCTTACTCTCAAATTAAATTACCAAACTTAACACTAAAAGTATCGAAAACACTGTAAATTCAACTTTCTTACAAGTATATAAAAATTTACAGAAACGAAGTCGGATATAATTAAAAAGGTAGCTTTTAAATTTTAAGATATTACAAAAACTTTATTGAGAAATAAATAGTTTTGGAAACCTTCTATTTCGAGTAGACATGTCATAACAAATAACCATTATGATGGTTAAACCTATTTTCATTCTCAATTTGCTTCTCTTTTTTTTCTTTTTACACCATTTGACTGATTGAAGTTTTTGGAACGGTAAACAATATTTATAATAAAAAAATCATTTCATTATATCGAAGTACTGCATTAAGTCCAGCTGTGAAGACGTTGATAAAGCAATCTACTGAAACTTTCGTACACCGATATGTTTACATTTGATTGTTGCCATTCCGGAATAAGTAATAAGAGTGATGTTTGTGCCACGTATTGTATTGTAAAGATAAAAACTTTTAAAAAATGACAAAATAACTTAACATGGTGGCAAATATATTAATTAAGCCTTTTAAAAAAATAATTGTATGTGATTTTAATGCATTTAAAAGTTATTGATATGCTTGAAAAATTTATTTTAAATAATTATAATCAATATTTTGGTTTAAAACAACTATATTTGCTAGAAAATTTGTTTTGATTCATAAGCTTTCTCTATTCCTTTAAGTCTAATTGTGTTCTTCATGAGCAGTCAATTTGCTACTGAACTCCAGTTTTTTTAATTTATTTATTTCAAATCTTTTTCTTTCTATTTAGCTAGCTGTAAGCTAAACCAGTTCGTTTTGTGTTCTAAAGAAAATATTTATAGCATATACAAAAATATTTCTTAAAAAGAATAAATATCAAATAAAAAAATAATTCAAAATTTCAATTTATTTAAAACAAACTAATTGTACTCAAATAGAAAAAAATATCGGCACCCTAAGGATTATTTACATTGAAAAATTGGGTTATTTCAAACCAAAGTCATATTCATCGTCATCATTAAACTGCAAACCCCCAAACAGTGATCTGAGAATTAATGGAACTTTTAACTTGGTAACTTCTGTCTCCACCTCATTGTCAGCATCATTTTTATCTGCATCGTAGCCATGAGATGACATGTGATAAAATATAGGCAATAAATAGCTGTTGTCAAAATCCAAACCATTTATACTCCCCTCGTAGTGACCAGCGGAATCAAGGTATTGAGCTTTCGATTTACGGTCTCTTTCTAAATATTCACCCTGAGCCTCAGAAACGGAATGATATTGTGAAGTTGAGAGTTGATGGTTTTCTTCAGGATATTTGTTCGATTCATCAGCCGATGAATGATGTTGAAAAGGAGAGGATTTACTGGCTTCATCAAATTTATCATATTCGTTCATCATAGAATCATTCTCAAAAGGTGATGTGTTGTTTTCTTCCATTTCATCATTACCTACACTTTCAGCGAGCTGTTGAAATAGCGAAAAGTTGTCTATTTCCCCATACTGTTCATGACTCGTATCAGTGGACTTCTGTTGATCAGGTGATGCATTGTTTGTCCATCCATATTGATCATAACCAGGATTTGAAGAACGTCGTTGAAACTGGGATTTATTGCTAGTTTGAGAATACTGATCATAGCTAGAATATGGAGCTCGTTGTTGGAATGGTAGTGCATTACCTGTTTCACCATTCTGATTAGAATTAAAGTAGGTAAAATACTTTTGAAACGGTGAAACGTTATTTATTCGATCATACAAATTATAACCAGAATTTGCAGACAGTTGTTGAAATGGCGGCGCATAACTTGTTTCGCCATTCTGATCATAATCAGAATATGCAGTGGATTGTTGAAATGGTGATGCATACTTTGTTCCAATATATTGCCCATAATTAGAATATGCAGAGAAACCTCGAAATGGTGAGGCATAGCTTGTTCCACCAAACTTATCATAGTTGGAATATGCAGGAGAGGGTTGAAATGGTAAAGTGTAGCTTGTTCCGAGATACTGATCATAATCAGAAAGTGTAGAAGATTGTTGAAATGGTGATGCATAGTTTGTTCTACCATAACGATCGTAATTAGTAATGGCCTGTTGAAATGGTGACGCATACTTCTTTCCACTATACTGCTCATAACTAGGATATGGAAAGCGTTGTTGAATTGATGACTCGTAGTTTGCTCTTCTATACTGTTCATAACTAGAATCTGTAGAAACCAGATCATAAAGTCTTCTGTCCCTTGCTCCCATAAGTTGATAGCCTTCCTCATTCCCATACCGTTGTTGGAAAGGTGACCAGTAACTTGATGCCATCTGTTTGCCATTTTCTATGGCTGCTGAATGGTACTTCCAAGGAGAGGAATAACTTGCCCCAAAATACTGGTTAAAGGGATCAGACCTATACATCTGCCATGGAGGATAATAGTAATAACCTCTCACCAATTGCATGATGGTCAAGAAAACAAAAACTACCAATATCTGTAAAAAAAATTTTTTTAATAGTTATATCAATTGAAGCAAAAGTGTAGTTGCACCCCTCCTTTAAATTTTAGTCATCGCCAAAAAAAACAGAATGTTTTATTGGCTTTTTTTCTTTTTAAACATTTAATCTCATTTGTAGATCATTTTTAGGAGAGAAAATGCAATAAATCTGTAATATTATCAAAATATTTAATATAAATTTATAAATAGAAAGTATATTATACACATGAGATTGTCAAAAGAAATTTTAAGTAAAATGAAACTATTAGATTTTAGAAATATAGTTATAAATTATCTCAATCAAAAGAAATTGTCAATTTACGTTAAAATTTTAAAAGCTTTCAGTTAGAATTATTATCAAATTGTCCTCAACCTTCCAAGTATTTTTAAACTATTCCAGATTTCTTTGACTATTTTTATTAATTCTTGATATAAATACCATAATAATGCTTTTTTTGTTTCCTGAAATAATGCTGAATATCATAGGGCGTTAGTCTTTTTTAAAGATCCTTATATACTCTTGCATTGAGAATCATAATAAATACTTATTATACAAATTGACTTTTAAATATTTGGCAAACTATTTGACATTTTTGTTTACTTTAATAAAAAATGTTCAAATTTTTTTTCACTTAAAATTCTTTTCATTGTATTCACAATATTTTTTTTCTTTAAAATTTTTTATAGAACTATTTTTAAGAGAAAATGCTTTCTTTTAATATCCACTAAATAATAATTTGTCTCAACATTTCATTTGTAATATTAAAAAGCCAGAAAAAAACCAACAACGGCAAATGATTAAGTACAAGATTTTAGTATTCGTTTGCTCTATTTTGATGCTACACTCACTTTATATTATTTTATTATACTATTTTTTCAAAAATGTATCAATTATGGCGACAAAAAATTGCATTAAAAACATTTAATATCGTTGCAACTCGCATATAAATAAACACAGAGAAACGACAAAATTATTAGTGTTAAATGCTTTTAAAACAATTTACAAAAATCATTAAAATTGAAGAAAAATTGTTCAGAAATAAAACTGATATCATTCAAAAATTGATATTTTAAATTTTTAACTGATGCAAGAATGGATTTTTGTTTACCTATAGTGCTTCTATAGTATTGTACAAATTAGCGATCAGAAGTCTTAGCAATAAAAATGGCAGTTGACTAAGGGGCTGGAAGACTGGCATATATCGGCTTTCTGGCCCAGAGGTAGCGCGTCTTCCTCTTGTTCGGGGAGTCCCGGGTTTGAGTCCCGGTTCGGGCATAGTTGTTCTTCTGTGTGCTATCTGTGAGATGTGTGAATGTGCCTGCCTGTAAAAAGGACTGTGCAGGCGAAGGTGATGAGTGTGTAGCTAAAATCGTACTCTTGACCCTAGCTGTCGCTACTTGAAAAAAAAAGATGCATATCTTCGGCTTAAAATCTGCTGATGTATCAGGGAGGCTTGTCCATGGCAAGTGCCATAAATAACAACAACAACAGAGTAGTATATATACTCTATATTCTCAGATTCTATTTCAACCCTTAAGCGATACTATGGGCGAACACCCAAAAGTAAAGATATCTGAAAAATTAAAGAAAACTTGAGAATAGCCTAAGAGAACAAATGGACAGGATTAAGTCTCATATCGAAATATATTGAGGCAAGAGAGCAGATGAATATGGACAACAAAAAAGGAAAACACATAAAGATGAAATAGGTATTATATTGAACGATACTCCAACCTAACCAGAGACCATGCCTCCGAGAAGCAACCTCGCCAAGCACGAAGGAACAAATTACAGTTGATGATTTTCGACCCTTTCAAACAATAAAGAATCCTCTAGATTAGTGGTCGGCAAACTTGCAAGCCAAATATAAACATTACAACATTTTTTTAAAAAAATTGGAAGCCAAATCTGCTTGTTTAGTAAACTTTTATTACACTAAATAAGTAGTACACTAAATAAAACTGCATTTCATACTTAATAAACATTTATAAATGCGAACAATGAGCCGCACTTAAGGAGCCAAAGAGCCACATGCGGCTCCGGAGCCGCAATTTGCCGACCACTGCTCTAGAGAAAACGCATATTAGTACAAAAAAGCATAGAAAAATATTACATTTTACATTAAGTTGTGAAACATCAAAAATTCATACGTTATATTAAATTATTGTTTACCTTAGGAGAGCTAAGCACAAATGATTTGACAAAATGTCCCTGAGAAAAGATTTAATGATTGGAATTTTTATGAGTTTTTCGACTTCAAGAGACATCCAATTTCTTGGCCATCTGAGTCTGTGTTCTCGCTATAGTGCACATCCAAATAGGTATTGTAGTCCCAAAATAATTCCTAATGTTAAAGAAGGAAATTACAAAAGAGATGGCTATGCAATGGCAAGATAAATGTAGAATGTCGTGCAAAGGGTGCATAACTTGTGAATCCATACCTGAACCAAAACCAATGAAAAGAATATTTCATCCGATGCCAGTGAAAATTAGATCGGGACCTTCACAAATTTCTGAACACTTCTACGAATTCAAGATAGGGTTGGATTCAAGACAACACATGTGGATATCAGGAAATAGAGGATATTATATTATGTGGAAATGAGGAAATAGCGGTTCGGCGCGACAAAAAAGAAGACATAGAATTCAAAGTAATTCTAGGAAGACTCAATATGGATTGTAATTTTGTTGTTGTTGTTACTTATGGCACTTGCTATGGACAAGCCCTGCTGATACTTATCAGAAAATTTTAAGCCGAAAGGAGCGTCACTTGTTTTTGAATTAGCGCCAACTAGGACCAAGAGCTACACACTCAACACAGTCGCTTGCACAGTCCCTTTTTGAAAGGGGTGCACAGTCACACATCTCACATATAGCACACAGAAGAACAACCCTGCCCTAACCGGGACTCCCAGAACACGAGGAAGACACGCTACTTTTGTACCAGAAAGTCGGAGGATATTAATTTTAACTCAGTAATATAATACCTAGTATAATAATACCCTGGAAATTTTAAAATGATTGAAAAAAATTCCAGCTTTTTATCAACAGTTTGAAGCTTTCTTTCTTCTTTGAACTTTTGCTGGCCGTTGTTTTCTCGTGCAAGAATTTGAACATAACAGCCAGTTACAATAATCTCTGTTTATATGGTCTTAATTTGTTATAGCGGGATAACTGATTGTAATTTTTTTTAAAAAAGTTCCATTTATATTTACAATATTATCTCACGGGGCTTTATTCTATTATTTTCACGAATGGAAAATGTACAGAATATGTGTAAAACTATTAAAACACACTACTTTATGTATGACGAGAATTTTTTTTGCTTGTTTTTCTTTTAGATTCATGAGTATTGTAAGTATAATAATACATATTTCCTATTAAATCATTGGTAGCTAAAAGTGGTTAGAACACAGCTTAAGAAAAAGATGAATAACAAATAATATTTTAAATCGATACTAGAAAATTCAGAGAAAAGAAATTCGAGCTTACCAGCAACTTCATGTTTATAGTTCAGTCGATTTTTTTTTTGAAAAATTTAATCTAAACCTCGAATTTAACTGGCTTAAAAAGTCATAGACCAAGTACTTTTATTTGGAATAAACAATTAAAACCATTTCTCAATATCTATTTCACATTCGATAATGAAATGTTGAGATATCATTTGAATAACCGAACGTCTTCAATTAGATGCTTTAAGAAAAACTAATTTTTTTTAAAAAAACATCCACCAACACTAAAATAACATTAGAAATCGATTGCATATAATGAATTCAAAGGAAATGATGAAACTGATCATGAGTAAATTTTTAAATAATGGATAAAAGATAATTAGTTTATACTTTTTTCAAATAATCAATGCGATGTTCTAATGTTAGTGTAATTTCAGTAAATAAAATTCTTTAGTTTACAAAAATAACACATTAAGAAAGATTCCAGGAAAAAAAGGTACTCATTGTATCTTCGTGGAGTTCCCTTCTATTTCAATTTGAATACTTCGATTGGTAAAATAATGGAATTTAAAATGAACGCCTTAAATAGTAACGGAATAGTTGGTGACCTCAGGGGCCAGATGCAGCCACGTAAATAGAATTGAATTAATGAATGAATCACGTTTTACCACAAAAAATGAAGAACTAATTTGAATTAAACTTAAACTATATAATAGAACATTCTGTTTAATTAGTATCGTTTGCATATTGGTGAATAAAATTTCCACCGGGTATTATAGTTTAGAGCTCTAAAAAATTTATGTTAATTTTCAAAAATTTAGAATTCTGATGACAAGATGCAGGTTTACATTGATAGTTCATTTGGGATCGGAAGTATTCATGTGAAATTGAAATTTCGAAATCGGTGCAGTAATTAAGGCTGGGGAACTCTGTTCCCCATAGAGGGCGTACAGATACCTTATTGTTTGTTCTCTTCTTTTGTTTTTGAAACTTTTCTTGGATCTGATTGATGCTTGTAAAGCCTACAATTAATTACAAGGTATTCAAATTTTAATAACTTGAATAAGAAATGAAATTTTCTATTATTCTTATTTTTTTATGTCGGTGCTTAGTCAGGTATTGATTTTCCGTATTACTTTAAATAAGTAAATGGATGTTAATTAGGCTCGAAGATTATAGGTTTTTTTTGTATTACTTGCAAAAATTGTACTGATTATTTTACAGAGATATACAAAATTAGATGAAACATACCGCTTTTATTGCAGAAAGAAAAAAAGAACACTTTCTTTTGTAAAAATGACATGTAAATATTATTGTAATAAATTAGTTTGACTTAATTTATTAATTAATTTCAATTAATTTGACTTAATAAATTAATTCGCCGAGGCTTCTGGTTAGTTGCACCGGGTAATTAAATTCAGAATTTATTTATCAGCTACAATATAAATATTATACACATTTACACATACAACTTTCTTGATTAATATTCCACAAGCAATGAATTAGAATTAATTCAGAGTTCCACTAGTGGAAGGTGCGTTGTTTTCAGATGAGTAAGAGAACTCTCCTCGAGAGGAAGAGATAAAACGGAGTTCTTCGTGAACTCCCTCAAGATCCAGCCCGAGGTTTGGGGCTTATCCGCTTTTTCGATTGATTTGCTGGGTTTGCCGAAATCATAAATTGATGAGTTCGAGGTAACTCGCTTGGAAGGTCAGTCCAGAAGACAATGCTGTCTAAATAGCTGAAGTTCTTTCAAAGCTTGGATGAGTTAGTTATGATTCCATTAGTAATGAATCTAAAAAAAACATATTTTTAAAATGGAGCATTTTTCATATTCTTGAACAAAATAAAATATACTCTATAAAGAACTTTAAAACTGTATTCTTTAAAAAAAAATAAAATGATAAATTTATATTTCAATTAGTAAAGCTTAAAATAACATAGTTTGGGTTATATTTTTTACAGACGCCTTTGGTGACCAGCCGGTTCGCCAATTTTAATGCTCATTAAAATGCTCAATTAATATTTTATGGAACTTTTTTTACATAATAGGTGTATAGTAAAATATTTTTAACCTTCGAATTTTGATAGTTCTTTCTTATTATATTATTCCCTTATACTATTATATAGACTTTAAGCAGTCATGTTTGATTTAAGCAGTTCTCTCTCTAATTTTCTATAAAGTTCAATTTAAAATTAAAATAGAAATAATGAAACTAAAATTAATACAAAGACATATTTTAGTGAATGTCAGCAAGTCTTTAAAAAATTATTAAAAATGAAAGCAGAGTCGTTCGACATTGAAATATTATGAGCTGTACAGAATAATTTTCATGATTTGTAATACCTCAAAGAATTGTGTGTGTTTTAAATCATGGATTCAACGAAAAATTCATTTTTTTAAAATTTTTAAAAGGAAATAAACGCTATCAATAATAATAATATCAATAATAAAATTTCCCTTTGTTCGGTTCATAAAAATATTTCAAAAAATCATGAAGTTTAAATTTTGGATGATCCTTTGATAATAAGAAATCATATTCTGCAAAATATTTTTGACACTCCAAATTTTAAATAAATAAATGTGCGTTTTTATTTTCTGCTGTCGAATCGGATTGCTTTATGAATAGAGTAGTTTAGAAGAATCAATATTTTCATAATCTTAGGCCAATCAGTATTGAGAAACCCTGGGTGCTAATTGGGGTTTCTTTTTTCTTTTTTTGCGACGTTTTATGAAGGGATCTTAAATAACCCTTTTTTATTAAATTGTGATATTGAAATTTCCATAAATCAGTCAGTTTTAGTGATTCCTTTAATTAATTGTGGAGCAATTCTTTCTATTTAAAATATTGGTGCTTCAAGAATATTTTTTAAATGCGTTTCATAGAGTCTAGATAAAAGCTAAACACTCTTAATTTATTAAATCATTTATTGACTCAAGTTACATAAAATATCATTATTAACTTCATATAAACTTCATTTTTACTCATGTATTCTATTATTAAAGTTTTAACAAATTAGTCCTTCATTGAAAGAATATACATAAAAACATATTTGGCTTAAAGCTGATTAATTGCATTAATATTGTAAATGTATCGTAAAAAGTTATGTTGTTGTTGTTGTTACTTATGGCACGTTTTCAAGTCCGCTGACCGACTTGCCAGCGATTTAAACCTATCGAGCATCTCTCGTTTTTTAGTAGCGCCAACTAGGGCCAAGAGTACGACTTACCTATACACACGTCACAACCCTTTTTAGAGAGCGAATTTCATTCATGCATTTTTCATTCATTCATCCACACATCGTAATTTAGACTTGGAACAGAGAACGATCATCTCTGACCCAGTACCCCAAAGTGGTATTATTCTCGACATGGAGGACTTTGTAACCACGACAGACAAGGTGTAAAGGTATCATAAAAGGTTATAGAAAATATTATCTTGTATTTATTTTGTAAAATACATATATATTATCTTGTGAGAAAGGATGTAATTGAGGATAGTGCTTGTCGGTGGTATAAGATTTTATATTAGCTGGTGATATCGTCATGCCCTTAAAATGCCCAGAGTGTAGCTAAGCAATGGTAGAGGAGAGATTTCTTGGACAGTCTATCATTCGGTGAACAAAACGAATTCGTTTCGGTGTCAACGTTTTCTATCCATACATAATCACTAATGTCAGGAAAGAGTGAAGGTCCCCCGATCGACCAACAACTAAGTCTTTGCATAGTATGAATCAGGGGTTCTGCAGAACCATAAAAACTACACACTTTTGACCCTTTGCTCATTCACAGACCCGACAGAAATAGTTGGGATGTCCAACTCGTGAAAAACCCTTCTCTATAGGTCCTACGACCGTAGCTTTCAGCCCCGCAGTCATCATTCTCTGGTGAGATCCTGGCCCAATTTAGGACCGCGTCAGACCCAAGTGGACTAAGAAACCACATTGCGGATACGACCCGAGAGTCGACCCTTGCACTCTTTATGTGCACAGGCGTCGTCGAACCCCACCCAAAGGAACGAACGACTGGCACGGGAGGCCGAAGTCAAGTTTACCCTGAAGGCAGGACGGTTTTCCAGATCACCTTCCACTATACTGGTATACAAATTTCTGCAGCCATTGCAGATAGCAGTGGAACCCACCATTATCCAGGGCGATGGCACTCTCTGGGAGAGGGCAGAGACAGGCACTTAGTTGGAGTTGGGATTGAACCCAGGCGCTCTGCTACACCGATCACTACCACGGCGGAGTGCTCCCTCCATAACTAACCAGACCACGTGAGGGTGTGCTGCTCCTAAGGGGACAGAGGCTATATCTTGCGCGTGTCACTCCAAAGACTGACGAGAGGGAGGCTTACCATGTATAAGCAAAATCACCGAACAGATTATTTTAAACCGACTTATACCTTTCTAGAAAATAATAATATACCAGCTCCGGAGCAATTTGGATTCCGCAAAAATCTTTCCACTACCCATCAACTTGTCAGAGCAGTGGAATATATCACGTAAGGGTTTGAAAATAAACAAAAAACAGCAGCGGTATTTTTAGATATCCAGAAAGCTTTTGATAGAGTTTGGCTAGATGGACTTATCTGCAAACTTATCAACTATAACCCCCCCCACACACACACAGACCTAGTCAAAATTATCACATCCTACCTCAGCGAAAGATCCTTCAAAATAAGGGTAAATAAAACATACTCTGATATTAAAATGATTAAAGCAGGTGTACCACAAGGATCCAAGCTGGGGCCGGTACTGTTCTCTATTTTTATTAATGACTTCCCCAAGCAATTCAACAGCATGATGTGTATTTATGCAGATGATATAGCAATACTAGCAAGAAATAAAAATTCAAATTACATCTCAATAGCTTTAAATCGACACATTAAACCACTTGAAGACTGGTTCCACAAATGAAAAATTGAAATAAACCCATCTAAGACTGAAGCCATGTTTTTCTCTAAATTTTACTGTAAACCTAAATCTCCCCCTTAAGATTAAAGATCAAATAAATTATCACATCGCCTTCCACTATACTGGTATGTAATACTTGGGAGTCGTTTTAGACAATAGATTAACTTGGAGTCCCCATCTCATCATACTGCAAATAAATTTCGAGACCTAATACGTAAATTCTACCCTTTAATCTCTCGAAATTCTAAATTATCTAGGCAAAATAAAATATTTATTTACACTGCCTATTTGCGACCAGTACTAAATATGCTTGCCCTGTGTGGGGTTATGCTGCCAAGCACAATATTAAATTTATTGAAAGAAGACAAAATAATTTTTTCAGAATACTTTATAATATGAAATGGTTCATGCACAATACTAAAATGTAAGAAGAAATTGAATACCCCCCCACTTAAAAAATTCATAAAAAGCCTGGGCAAAAAAATTTTTGAAACTACGGATAAAAATAATAATGAAGCTATATCTAATATTACTAAATACACCCCTAATATTAAAATTAAAAGACCACATAACATCCTTCTGTAATCCTTCAGTGAACCTTTCAAACTTAACCATAAAAATTAAATTTATTTTAAATTTTTTAACTCTCAAATCTCTTGAAACAGATAACTTAGAAAAAATATATCCCAAGGTAGCATACCCCCGCACCCCACACCCATAATAGACCAATCAGTCCTGACACTCGCCACTTCACCCACCTACAATAGCAACCGCTATTTAAGAAGTCGCAGAGGCCCGACAACGCAACTACAGAGAAAGTCAAGCACTAGAGACCTTGTCAGTACTGGGGTTAAGCCCCTGCCGGGGCTAGGAACCCCGTTAACCCGACCATCTTATAGACTGACGAGAGGGAGGGAACGAAGCCTAGAGGTAATCCTCTGCCAGCCTCTGGCTAGCCACTAATGTCAATGGGGATTCCTCCTGGAATTGAGAAGTCAGTCTATAGATGAATCACGGGATGATGTCATTATCTAAGAAAATGGATGGCATCAATAATGACTCTGCGGCTTTCATTTGTTGTTAACAGTTGCAGGGGGAAAATTAAGAAGATATTGAGAATTAAAATCATGATTTCTTCACCATGTTGGAATTGAAGGTTTTGAGGAAAAGTAAAAACAACCTTCGATTTATTTCTTTTTTTCGTCACCATTTAACCCTTTATTTGGTAGGGTTGATCAAAAACGACTTGTTTTTATTGAGTATTATGGGAGATTTATAACAACGAATGCTTTACACGAGTATTATAAATATGTCACCGAGCAAAAAATTTAAGCAACAATTTAAAAAATTAATTATTTTTTTAAAAAATCAAGGATTAAGTGAATTTATTATTAATATACTATTTAGTGCGTACACTTCTAACAGAGGTGGCGGTAGCAGGGGAGCAAAGGGGACAATGTCCCCCCCTGTCGGCAGCCTCTTGTATGAGCAGTGGCTTGTCTTGTGCTAGTCCCCCACATCTGTGGGTAGTTTGATAGGGGGAGTTTAGGATGTTTCACCTGCTGTTTTTAAAGCTTGTAAGTAAGTTAGTTGGTGTTTGTTCTGTTATTTTTTAATGTTTTGTTTTTTTAAATAAGTTTAGTTACATTTGTGTCGTGAATTAGTTTTGCAATTCTACCAGGATTCAATATTATGACTATGCAATCGGGAAACGTATCGTTTTTATTGATTTTTTTTTTCCTTCTTTCAGTTACTATTCGAGTAAAAAAAAACTATATAATTTCAGATTATTCTAAATTTTCAATAGACTTTGTATAAAAATGCCTTGATAAAAGATGATTAAAATAGTTAGTCATAGAATATTCATATATATACCGCATTAACCCCTTGATATACGAATTTACTTAATTTCCTCGTTGGATGGAAGATCTTAATTTCAGATAATTATTGCTATTATTTCAATCCCTAGAATAATATTAGGGCATTTGCGGTAATGATGCGTTTTCAAGCGAATTTTACATTTAAAATTATTTAATATTTTCCCTCGATTGCATATTCAAAGTTAAAAAATTATTAATTCCTTAGCGAATCAAATTCTTCATAATATACGAAAGAGTTAAGAAAAACCGAAATATGCAACCGACCGGAGAAAAATCACTTTTTTTTAACAGAAATATTAGCTTGCAGTAACTTCGAATTAGGAAAGTGCTTAACCATAAGAATGCTTACCTAAAAATGAAAACGGTGAACTCATATTCAAGATCTAATTGTTTTTTAATAAAGTGAACTGGTTTTGTGAACTTAAATATATATTAAAAAATAAATACAAGACGGGTCTAATATTTAAGCAGTCCATCTTTCGTCTGTACTACTATTATAAATGTTTGGATGAATGCATGATGTTAGCCAATCATGCTAGAACAGCTGAATGAAATTTAGCACAGAGATAGATTATAGTCTAGAATTGAACACAGGCTACGATTTATTCCGGTTAATTGAGCGGTTATTATCTATCATGTCGTTATTTTGTGAATGAGGTAGACAAAAATCTGTAGGCGAAAAATTAAAATGTTATTATCTGCACGAGCAAAACACAAAAAATCAGCTTTTAATAACGTGATGCCATCCCATTTACAAAATTATTTTTTTAAAAAATTAAGTTAATTAAAATTAATTAATATAATCCGAATTAAAAAAATTAAGTTAAGGACTACCGCAAATAAAACTGAAAAAAATGTCACTTTGAGCACGTGATTATATAAAATGAAATTAATTGGAAATGTGATATATTTTTTTAAATATAAATGCGAGACAAAGTTTGTTGATCGTTTGCAATGCCAACATTACTAATTCAATGAAACAATTAAAATGAATAAAAATATAGTTTAACTTGCACGAGCACGTGTTGCTTGGCCATCAAGAAATTATATTCTGACATAATACATTGAAATATGCATAGCATATTTTTATTAATAAGAAACTAACTTTCAGACCAAAAATCTTCGTTTCCCCACCGTCAAAAGTAAGCTTAACATGTTTTCGATTGGTTATTTCGGTATAATCCTAGTATACGGTATCCTTTGATTTGGCGACTCTATACCGAGAAGCCGTAACGTCTTTTCTGCCACGGACGCTCGTTGGTTGGTTGCCTAAGCTATAGTTCCTGTTGTTTGTAATGCGTCGTTTTTGCCTTGGCGACATTTTTCAAAATGGAGCCCAAGAGATACCGTATTCTAGGATTTAACCGTTATTTCAAACGATTCTGTTTATTTTCTTAGTGCTTGATGCATTTTAAATCAAGCATAGTTAATCCATCTTTCGGATTCATTCTAGAGTACTTTTGAATCAAAATAAAGGTTGAATTATTTTTCCGTAACCCGAAGGCAAGCGAAAAATTGCCAAAAAATTTGACGGATTTTAACATTATTTGGCGATTTTTCGCTTTAAAATCTCTGAAAGAAATTTTCTTTATCCTACAATTTTTGGCTATTTTTTACTTATACCCTGCTGAAGTAAAACTACCAAAATAAAAAATAATAAAGAAAATTAAAAAAAATTTATCCGTAAACCGATTTTGAATCATTGTAACCGACAATGGGATCAATTCATGGGTCACGTGTCAAGCGCTAAACAGACTGATTCTGTTCAATTTTCAACCGTTCTGTGCAAATCAGGATGTCTGCCAATAACGTTGATGAAAGCATTGAAGTTGAATGTTACATTAACCGAATAGTTATTAAAACCTTCCAATTTTTTTTAAATTAATATTTTGAATTATTTTTCCCAAACTTTTGTTGTAATGTAATTTTATTTATTATATCAAAATTTAAAATTTAAAAAAATTATTGGATTTTAAAACTTTTTTGGATTTAATTTTTTAAAATTCAAAACAGTCTCGGTGAAAAATGTTGAATTTTCTTACATCATTAAGTATAAATTCTTTTCAAAAGTTATTGATCTTCAATTGATAATTTTTTTAAAACTTCAAACTTTTTTTTCTTCTTAATTTGCAATCTGATGAACAGTTTCTCTCTAAAAATATGACTTTTATATCCAGCTTGTCTAATTACATTTTGCGTCGTTTCATCATTTATATTTATGACTATGATTTAAGAAATTTCTGCAGTAATGTGGAAGACCAATAGGGTCGCAGCACTCTAAATGATAATGATAAAAATTTGGGTTTAGAGGGAAATTTCTTTTTCTAGCAGGACATTAACCCCGAAAGGAATGCACGTAACGCTAAAATAATGATATTTTTCCATTGCAAATAGCATTTACACACACTATCCTAATATCAATGCCATTGAATATCTGTGGCACATTCAAATTCAAAAACACAAAATTAGAAACAAATCTTATTTAAAAGAATAGTTGAAAGAAGAATGAATAAAATATCTTCAAATATCACCAAAAATTGGTCGAACCAATACCAGGACGTCTAAAAGCCATTATAAAAATCAAAAGACTTGCTATTAAACGTTAACACTTTCTTTCTTTGCGAGATATTACAAAATTTTCATTGGCCTATTCTCAATTTTTTGAGGCAAAAATGTGCTCATGTTTATTTAAAATGCTTCTAATATTTTTCAGTTTTGAAGTTTTTCTTTGATTTTTCGTTATTTTTACTTTAAATTAAAAACCAGTTGTGGTGTGTAAAAATAAAAATATGTTTGGACTTCTAGTTAATGTGTTATTTGTATTGAAAGTCCGATTGATCAAGTAAAAGTAAGGTGTACTCTCAATTATTTGAGTGACTCTATATATATCTTATATGAGGCACCCAATTTATCAAATTAAGAGCAATTTTAATCAATGCCTCAATTATAAATGCTATTAACAGTCAATAAAAAATTGTATTTTCAGTAGTTAGTAAAAGATTCATTTACTAAATAAATATTTAAGAAATTTATTCACTTCCATCCAAGTTAGCATCATAACGGTCGTTAATTTTAAGTGAATGTAATAAGAGTGATGTTTTTTACAACAGAAGTTTGTTGACTTACATCAATTAAAGTTAGATAAAGCCAGCTTCTAACAGTGATGTTTCCTCTGTGCATTTCGGAATACAAGAATGTTAATTTGGAGAACTTTTAGCCGCTGCTTTGTGGCAACCAGGGGATTATAGCCTTTGTTGTTCCATATCCCATAATATTTAAATTCAAGATTCAAGAAGCCAGCTTTCTGGCACAGAGGTAGAGCGTCATCCTCATTGTTCTGGGAGTCCCGAGTTCGAGTCCCGGTTCGGGCATGGTTGTTCTTCTGTGTGCGATCTTTGAGATGTGTGACTGTGCCCCCCTGTTAAAAAGGTCTGTTCAAGCAAATGTGGTGTGTGTATTCTTGACCCTAGTTGGCGCTGCTTCAAAAACAAGAGACGCTTCTTTCGGCTTAAATTTGCTGCTGTATCAGCGAGAGGACTTGTCCCTTACAAGCGCCATTAGTAACAACAACAAAATTAGATAGGATTGGGCAAAAATGTAATATTCATATAAACATTTTAAAACCTTCTAAGCATATTCAAAATTATCGGAATTCATTAAATGTCAATAACGAAAATTAGAATTGTACTCACGATTTCGTTTGATTGTCCACAATTGTTTTCCAAGGCAAATCGCTTACCAATTTCTTTTCCTCGAGGAAATTTTCTAAAAAAAAAAAAAAAAAAAAAACTGGAACAGCTTTTGATTTCAATTTCGTATATTTATTAATTGGAAATACTGAATTCTTCAAAATAAACGGCGCGTATCACCGACTTCGCAGAAGGCTTAAAATCTATTCCAAAGCTAACAAACCAAGTCAAAATCGTTGAAAAAAAAAAAAACAGAGACGGCGGCAGCGGTGACCGCTTGCCTCCCAGTCGGCAAGAGGTTGAAAATTTCGCCGGCAAAATTTTTTATTGATTCAAAAAAATTTGTTGATCATTGAAATGGAAGAAGTTTGAATTCTAAGATAATATAAAAATATTTCTTGTAGAAGAATTTACTCCCAAGTTATTGTAGAAAAACGATAAAATTTCTAAGTATTCTAATGAATCGAAAATTTAATTAACTTCCAGGGTTTGAAAAGATTCTCTCTGTTTTTTCAAGAAGTAAATTTACAAGGTTTGATTTTTTTCGGCCCAGTTCTTTAGATCTGTAACATACATACACAGCCACGATGACTGCATTTGTATTATTTTGATTATTTGATTATACTTTTTATTCACTCACGACATTGGCTTTTTTTGTCGAGCTTTTTTGAAGATAGTTTGACGAATAGAGAACACATAAATACATTTTTTTTAAAAAAAATTAAAGCTGTACTTTTTAAAAAAAGATTTAATTTCGGAACGACTTAAAAAGAATCCGCCACTTATGCAATTTTTCTAAATATTAAAAGAGTTTTTTTTAAAAAAGTGTAACATAATTTCTAACAAAAGAATTAAGAAGTAAATAATTATTGAAAATGAGATTAATCGCAAGTACGAACAGGTATAAAAACACATTACTGGATCTCGACGCTTGTATAATTTAACTTTTTGTTCTACTTGTTTTTTTGAAAATAAATTAGACTCGTTTAATATTTCCATCTCAATTATGAAATTTCTTTTTCTGTTAAACATATGTCGCTTAATGAAAGTACTTTCTTAAGAATTATGTTCAATGAATTAAATCGTTTAAACAAAGAAATATTTTCATTCTTTTGGCTGCTCAAAATTTGCCTTAGATATTAAATGAAATAATGAGAATTAATATAAAAAATAAGGTTTATTCAAGTTTCGAAAACGTATTCGTCAGTCATCAGTAGCGTACTCTTGAATCTTGAATGTAAATATTATGGTAAATAATATAAATATTATATATATAAATATAAATATTATATTATATATATAATATAAATATTATAGCGTACTCTAATAAGAATTCTAAAAATTACAACATAAACAAAAATACATCAAGCTGTTGCCACAAGATAAAAAAAAGTTGCAAATAAAATATGCTTACATTCGACCATCCTGACTTTTCAATTGTCCTCAATTGAATCAAATTTTAATAGAGATTACAATAGAAATAAAACATAAAAATTAAATCTCCTTTTTACACAAAACATCTTTAGTGGTTTATACACTGTCACTTCCATCCTAGGATCATGGTTGTTTTCATCATCATAATTTTCACTGGAGTTATCATCATCTTCGTCCCAACTTTTCCAAGCTTTTAGTTGACAGACACGAGCAGTGGTGGCATGAAGACGGCCATTTCTATCCTCTAATTCTGAGATTCTATGAGTATCACCAGGAAGAATTTCTGTGACAACCATGGGGCCTCAATAGCATGGTTGAGTTTTTGTTGATTCACCGGTTGCTTTAGGATTTATCCTTACTACTACTATTTCTTCTTTATCAAAAGATAATGTACCAGATTTCTTTTTGCAATAATACATTTTCCTTTTTTCTTGTCTTTTTGTAATTTTTTTCTTTTGTTTCGATTTGTAATTTTTCTGGATCATTCCAAACTTCACAATCATCAGCAGCAAATAACCTTAGAATTCCATCTTTAAATCTAGGCACATATCCATGCAGAATCTCAAAGGGTGTTTTTCGAAGAGTTTTGTTCACAGTGTTGTTCAAGTTTCTTTCAACTTCTTTAATTTTTCTATCCCAATCTTTTTGATTAATATTTTCAATTGATATTATAATGGAAGATAAAATTGTTCTATGAACTCTTTCAACCATTCCATTTGCTTGTGGGTAGGATGTAGAGTTCAATGTGTGCAAAATTCCATTCTTATCACAGAATCTTTGAAATTCGTGTGAAGTGAAACAGGAGCCTCTATCTGATATTATACGATTCGGTAAGCCAAAATCTTCAATAAAATTTTCCATTGATTTAAGAACATTCTTAGATTATGTGTCTCTGACAGGATAGAGGCGTACAAATCTAGTCATATTATCAATAATGACAAGCAATTCCTTGTTTCTTTTAGTACTTGTTACAAAGGGTCCAAGGTGATCAAGATGCACGGTAGCAAATGGTCTCCGGCCTGACGGAATAGGGTGAAGAAGACCTTGCTTCCTTAAACTTGGAACTTTGTTGACCAGACATTCGAAATACATTGATATATGTCGACTAACATACCTCTTCATTGAAGGAAACCAATAAAGTTCGTTGATTTTTGACTGTCTTATCTACAGCAAAATGTCCCATAAGATCATGAAATTTTACAAGACTCATACTTTTTGGAATGACAAATAAAAGTTTTTCTCCCTTACAATCGCTTATAACACGAAATAGTCCGTGGTTCTTTAAAACATAATTATGAGCTTTTTGCTTTGCTTCTATCTTCAATACTCTTTTTGAGAATTAGTATAAGTTCCTTCAAAGCTTCATCTCCATACTGCATCGTGAGAACTTGATATTCGACACTCATCGTAAGATAAACTTCTAATTTATTTTCGATCAAGGAATCTAGTGTGTCTGAAGCATTTAAAACTGGAGCTCTACTAATTGCATCCATCTGAGACATTTTAGTCCCAGGCTTATGGCGGATTTCAAAGTTGAATTCTTGAATGAGGAGACTCCAACGAGCAATGTGAGGATTACTTGTTTTCTTCGCATTCATATAAACTAAAGCTTGGCATTCGGTCACTACTGTGAAACTAATGCCCAATAAAAACTGTCGAAGTCGTTCCAGTGTCCACACAATTGCCATTAATTCTAACTTACTCGAATGATATTTATTTTCTGTTTGTGTAGTCTTTTTACTTACACAGTAAACTAAATGCCAATTATTATCACTTCCTAGTTGAAGCAACATGCCAGCTATGCCATCCGTACATGCATCGGTACGTACTTCAGCTTTCGCTTCAGGATTGTAAAGAGCTAAAATTGGTTCTCTTGTCAGCTGACTTTTTAGTGTTTCAAATGACTCTTCTTGAACCTTTTCCTATTTAAATACGCTATTCTTTTTCGTTAGTTCTGTCAAGTGTTTTGCTTTAATGACATAATTTGAAATAAATCTTCTAAAGAAACTTGTTAAGCCGATGAATCTTCTTACGTCATGTTTATTTTTAGGTTGAGGCAACTTAGATATAGATTCTGCTTTTTTGGAACCCGGCCTAATTCCATTTTTGTTAATGATAAATTCTAAATACTCAACTTCTTGTTTTCCAAATTCGCATTTATGTAGTTTCAGGGTTAAATTTGTAAAACGTGATCCTTTGTATACTTCTACTAATTTTTCGATCATTTCTTCCCACGTTTTGGCTGGTATAAGTATATCATCCAAATAACGCAATACATCCTTGTTACATAAAGGGCCCAATGCAAGATACATCAAACATTGAAACTCTGATGGAGCATTTGTTACGCCGAAAATCATCCTTTCAAACTGCCCTGTTTCATCTGGTGTTATGAAAGCTGTCTTGAGCTTTGCTTCTTCGGATAAAGGTATTTGTAGATATCCATGCGGTAAGTCCAAGGTTGTAAAAAAACTGCATTTATTTAATTGTTCCAATAAGTCATCAATTTTAGGTAATGGAAATTTATCTTTTTTTTGGTCTGATTATTAAGCCTTCTATAATCAATAACCAATCTGTTCTTTCTGGTCTTCTTTTTAACCATTATGACAGGACTTGCATAAGGTGAACGTGTATCTGAAACAATTCCATGTTCTCTCCGTTCTTTTACAATTTCTTTAATAGCCGTTCTTTCTGGGGTATTCGTTTTATATGGTTTCATACATATAGGTCTTGATCCTTCAACTTCATTAATATCCATTTTTGTTAAATTGGTGCATCCAAGCTCTGAAATGTTTAACGCAAAACAGTCTCTATATTTGTTTAACAGTTGAACCAGTTCTTGCTTGCGTTCAATTTTAATAATTGAATCAATGTTGATCTCATTCAGGGTTATGGGAACTTTTTCCTTAAAATTGCTTAATCTTCTAGAGTAACTTGCAGTTTTCTCTATAATTTCTGTATTTATAAATAACTCTACAATTTCAGCTTTTCCAACACATTGATTCTTGTAAAAATCAACATTTTTGTTTCCAACATTCCCTAAAGGGACAACCCTTTTTCCATTTTTCACTTCCAATAAGCAACCAATGCCTTCGAAAGGATTTTCTATCATAATCAATCCATTGTCGACAGATTCTGCTTGACAATTGATTAGATTTACTGTATTATCTTCTACTTTATTTGCTTCAAGTGCTTTAAGGCAAACTCGATTTGGTTTTTCATCAAATAGAAAATTACTAAATAGTTCATCTTCTCGATATCCAATGTGAAATCTATTTCCTATTCTAATGTAAGCAATATGAGGGAGATCAAGCCATGTTCGTCCGATGATAAGATCAACTGGTTGTGTATCATGGAGGACATGATATACACTTATGCCTTGGCATTTCACATTATCAACTTCAATATCTGCTTCGTTTTTCCTATAGAGGTTACCGAAGGTACCTTTTGATTTCCAAAACCGTATAATTCATTGATAACAGGCTCGAGTTTTAGGTTAAATTTCTCAACAACTGAAATTCTTAAAAGACAGCACGAACTCCTTGTGTCAATTAAAGCCTGTACTTCACAGCTGTTAAGTTTTGCTTTCTTCAAATACGAAATGCTCTGTTCTGAATTTTTGTCAACTTGCCTAAACAAAGCAAAACAATTTTTAGATTTATGCCAAGTTTTATTACATTTTCGGCATATTATAACCGGTTTCGGTTGCGAGCAGTCCTTTGAAATATGCCCAAAATTGTTACAATTGAAGCATTTGGGTTAACTTTTTTCATTATAGGTAACACTGTACATTTTTGTCTTTTCTTTCATTGTTGCAAATGGCTCATCTTTAAAGTAGTTCCTTTTGTCAAAATTTCGATCCCTACGAGGTTGCTTATCTTTGAATGTTGATCTTAAGGTATCATAATCGTCTAGTTTTTCAGCTAAGTCAGTCGGCGAGATAAATCTGGACCAATCATCAATAAAATGGTCTTTTATTTCTTGAGAAACTTTACGTTTTATCTGATCCGTAATTATGAGGTCGCTCAGCTTCTCTAAACTATCTACTTCAACTCCATTCATCCATTCGTTAAAAAAATTCCTTAAAAAATAAAATAAGGTTTATTCAATTAGATTCTTTTAATATTTCCATCTCAATTATGAAATTTCTTTTTCTATTAAACATATGTCGCTTCATGAAGTTACTTTCTGAAGAATTATGTTCAATGAATTAAATCATTTAAACAAAGAAATATTTTCATTCTGTTGGCTGCTCAAAATTTGCCTTAGATATTAAATGAAATAATGAGAGTTAATTAATTTAAAAAATAAGGTTTATTCAAGTTTCGAAAACGTATTCGTCAGTCATCAGTAGCGTACTCTTGAATCTTGAATGTAAATATTATGGTAAATAATATAAATATTATATATATAAATATAAATATTATATTATATATATAATATAAATATTATAGCGTACTCTAATAAGAATTCTAAAAATTACAACATAAACAAAAATACATCAAGCTGTTACCACAAGATAAAAAAAGTTGCAAATAAAATATGCTTACAATTCTTACATTCTAACGTGTTAGCTCTATGAAATATAGATACTGTTATAAATAGATACAAATTATGCAAACATTTCAAGAATTACATTATTCAGATCATAGCTCTCATTAGAAATTTAAGAACTGTCATATTTTTACAATAACACGAAATATTCGTTGTTGGGTGGAAAAAATAGGATTTCCTTTTTGTTCTTTCCTTTGAAAAGTAAACTATTTTGATTTTTGTCAGTATCAAAATTTTAAAAGTCATTCTGAATGATTCATAAGAGTAGCTTCTGTAAAAAAAAAAGATAAAATATCTTTTTGAAGAACTAAAGATTATATTTTTAATTTTTTCATGATTTTTTTTTGCATCTTTGGTATTTTAACGCTAGAAAAATATATATACTTCTGTAATTCAAATATGTCTGTTCTCTTTGATGTTTATATCCAACATTAGAAAAATGTAAACATAAAAAAATATAATATAATGAGTTTTTTTGCACCCCAATAAAATGTATGCCTCTCTAAATTAAATTCTTAACTTTGCTCAGAGGCATTGACAGTACACTCCTTCTTTTTTGGGCATATTACTATAAGGCAAATAGAGCAATTCCTTATTTGTACACCGGACTTCAAATCTGTTAAAAAGATAGTCAAAATAGGCTGACCTTTATGAATTTATGGCCAAAGAAAATTCAGTTGAAATGTCTTGTATAAATTATTAATTTATTAAGACATGATATATTTTATATACATCTTAATTCTGCAAATATAAATCCTATTAAAATAGAAAAGAACATTTCTTGTATTTTTTTAATGCCTTTAAAATAAATGGGTTCGTTTTATATACATATAATATATATAAAAATAAATATATAATATATATAACTTGACGAAAATAATACGATTTTATTTTTCTACACAATCATCATAAAATAATTATTGGAATTTTGGCATTATATATATATATATATATAATACCAAAATTCCAATAGTAAACGAAAAGGAATAATTCATTAATATGTAAATAGGGATATAATAAACATAAAATGAAATGACATGTTTTTCAGGTATATTATTTAAAATTTTGTAAATGAGAGCCTTATTATTTTACTTTAAGGCCCTTGTCTTCATATATCTGTCTTTTGTTTTATTTATAAATATATGTTACAAATTTTTTTGTGTTAAACTTATAATCAAAAATATGTTAATATCTTTTATTAGTTTTTCTCTGGAAATTCTGATAGTTGATTTTAATTATTCTACTTTTATTTTTAATCTTTTCTAAATTGATAAGAGTAGAACTTTCCATTAAGAAATCAAGATCATCTGAACTCTCTGCTTATTATGGCCAGAAAACATCAAATATTTGGGAGGGAAAAAAGGATTTCTAAAAATTTTTAATGGAATTTGCACTAAAAAATTTAAAGGAAATCACATGTAATAAATCACCATAAATCAATTATAGTTATTACTTATGATGATTAGTTTTTTATTAATTTACTTTTAAATTGTAAAAATGATTACAATGTGATATCTGGAAGCTAAATTTGAGGAATGTTACTTGCTTACCCTTCGGGTATTTATTATATTTCGGGTATTATATATATATATATATATATATATATATATATATATATATATA
>JAOUZG010028424.1:272592-283801 GCA_026289955.1 Argiope argentata
CATGACAATAACTTTTATGTTTTGCATTAAAGCATTCAATATTTTATTTTTTAACATTATTAGGAGGAAAGAAAACGACTCAGCATTATAACGACAAATGTAAACAAAAAAAGAAATAGAAATCCACTTCATACTTGCCGGAGTGCGTTAACGACAGACTTATTGAAGAAAGCGTTGCGGATGAAAGCTTAAATGCCATGCGCAGAAGTTCATGAATGTGACTTACGTCCCATGAATTGAACCCAATTTATTTCTAAACCCCTCCTTCCCCCCAACAAAAAATGCTCATTATAAATTTGGTTTTGAATTATATTTCATTATAACTGTATCAATAAAGTCATACAATTTTAATAAAATTGTGAAAAGTCCAACAAAAATCCCAATTTTAGTGCGAAATTAACAAATATCTAAATATTTCCATCTTAGCTCACATGGTGAAATGCCTAATTTCAGAATCAAAAATTGATTTAGATTTTTGTTGTTGTTGTTGTTGAAATAATTTGGTTAATTTCTTTAAAAACCACTTTGGTATAAAAACAAAAATAATTTTGCAATTTTCGCCAAACGAAAAGAAATGAAATAAAGGATTGGCGGAATTACGAACCGAAACTATTTATTAAATTTTTAAGCACATGTTTAGGGAAAATTACCGTTGTGAAATCGGTCAAATGCTTAACTTCATTTTTCTGGACTGAAGTAAAGCAATGCTTATTTATGTTCCTGATAAGATGCAGTGTAAATGATTACTGCAATAAAGGTGACAACATTTAACCAATATCTTTATTTTCTTCTTCTTTTCTTGAAGGTTTTAGATTTATGTTAAATTCATGGCTTAAGAAGTAAATTTTTCTTTAATAAAATTAAATTAAGTGCATAATTCTTGAATTACACTTCAGGATATCAATTCTTGTGGTAATTCGAATTTCAAAAGTGCTCAAGTTTAGAACTTTAATATATGTTTATTTACTTATTTAAGTTTAAAAATAAGAAAAAAAATCTGAATTCCGATGATGAAAATTTATCATCTAGTTTATTGACTAACCCAGTATAATCGAATAGTACTTTTTTCGCAGCTTCATATCCTGGTAAATTTATTGATTTAAGTATATAAATAAATTTAATGTGAAAGTCCATTAATATTAGTCTGCTTTATTGTTATTGGTATATCATTAAACTAAAATCCTGAGTCATTCCTATCTATTTCATTAATAACATTTTTAATAAAATTTATAAGATAAACAGATGTTCAATAATGTTTATGTTGTTTTTAAGCAAAATTAAATACTGATGATATTATTTCAATTCCTGATGCTGTAGTAGGAATTTTGAATAAAATGTTATGACAGTTAAAGTCAGTTTTTTTCCCTAAACAAACCTGAAAGGCGAGATATTTCCTTAAATCAAGAAGTGGAAGGGGAGTGATTGTTGCACCTAAGAAACATTTTAATTTTCACCTGTTGTGTTAAAATATCTGTTATATTTTTTAAAAGAAACTTAATTAGCATGTAAGTAACTTCCTTTAAAATAAGAATTTGTGTGGTGTGGAGTGATTATTATACTAAATAGATGTTAATTTCCATATATTGTATTAAATCTAATACATATAAATGAATTTCTGTTAGTTCATATTTTATGCACTGCTGTACTATTCATCTGATTGCAAAAGAACTTTCCTACTTATTGCTTGTACCTGTGCAAAGGTTGTAAGCATAGTACAGTTATTAGTATTAATATTAAGCACAAAATTTACAAACAAATCATCTTGTACATTCTATTTTTAAAACTATTTTAATATTCGTATTTGACAGTAAACGTAACATACTCGAAATAAATCACATCTATATCAAACAAAATCGAACTATTATCATCGATGTCAATCAATACAAGTGAAGTAAAATTGAAAATATTTTCTGTAAGCACTAACTTTTTTCATTTCGTTTATGAATAATCATCCATGCAAGATATTGTTAGTGAACAAGTTCAATATTTTGGCTATAAAGAACTACATTCATTATTCAGAGCTGTATTATTCATTCATTATACATTATTCAGGGCTTATCAGAAAAATTATTGATGTCAATCAAGGTAAGTAATATATAATAGGAATTTCTAATGGGAAAAGCAATTTTTCTATTTAGGGAATCTACAAATAATATTGGTAATATAAGTGTATCTTATATGAACTGGTTCGTCGAGATATACCTCCCAAACATTTGTCACTTAGATCTATTAATCTTCTAGCTCAACACACAGATATAAGCATATCCAAGCTTTTCAAACAAATGAGCAACAAGCAAGCAATGAAGAAGATAATTGAAGAATTTCAAATTCAAATACTTCATAATTTCAAGATCAACGTATGGCAAGAATTGAAAGACAACATTTATATTCTATGTGATCATGCACATCAGAGTTGGTTGACCAACATGCTGTAAGAAATAAGACAATTATTCTTAACAGAAAATCGAATGGAGAAGGTGTTCTCATTCCATGCGTTCACATTATTCTCAGTGATACACATTTTAATTTTAAATATGTTAGGTGCTCATAAGTCAGACAGCTAAGAAATGTATTTGTTTTTGTCATAGATGGAAAAACAAAGAATATTCTCTGTTCTTAAATAATAAAGTTTAAATAAATTAGAATGAATATTGTTTATGTTTTTCTTTAGTATATCATTTAATTTTATTGAATACATTAATTGTCAACTAGGAAATAAATATTATTCCTAATTAAACAACAGTAGTTTTCAATTTCAAACAGAATTCAAGCAAATTTCAAAATTATTTCTTCTTTGGCAGCAATGTGTTGAGTAGCAGCTAGTTCTCTAAAAATATGAGGGGGGAAATCATTGGTTTTTCAGTAGAATTGGTTGCAAAAAATAACTATAATCATCTTTATGATGTCCAATTGTATAAAAATTAGGATAAAATGTTTTAGGTTTTGTTAATAATTATTTGGAAAAAAAAACAGTCACGACGAACTAAAATGATCCTTTTATCTCATTTAGAAATAAACAGATTACCAAAGTATTGCACTACTGAGATAAATAGTTTGCCTTTAAAAATAGTGATTTAGTCTTTTATTATTATATAGTTTTAGAACAGTAGTTTTTAGAATTTATTAGAGGGATTTCTCTGAAATAGATACTTTTAACTTTACTTTATGATTTCATATTACAATGGTTACTGTCTTATATACTTGTGATAACACTATATATTCACTATTCATTGTGACTTGTAATATGTCATCATAATATCTATCGAAAAGATGTTTGAAGCATTGTTGTAGTTCATTAGAAGAATTTCTGACTAAACAGTTATAGTTGCAAGATATTCCTTTCTGATTTTTCTAAATTTTTTATCATAAAACTCATGAATGAAGTTGAGCTGAATAATAAAGTGTTTTATTGCCATGTTTATTGGATTTATAATGTTTTTATTTTTAGTTCCTTCCATGAGTACCTGATATGTGTGTCTTAGGTCATTTTTCATCATTGATAATGAATTATTTTAATTTAGAGTAAGTATTATATTTTCAGTTAAAGTGAAATTTTCAAAAATTATATGATATTGTAAATGATATTAATTATGAATTTCTAATGCCTAAAAACAGCAACATCTCTAACTACTGATAATATTAATGTTTGAACTTGGATATTCTACTTAAAAATTTTAGTATTAAATAATTAAAATATGATTACTTAAATATATTCATCAATCAAATCATTTTTTTAAAAAAATGAAGCTGTGATTTTTTTTAAATATCTCATATTATATTTGAACACCGTTTTTTAAACAAAAGCTCAAATTATACAATAACATTCATTTCTTCGAAATTACATATATGAAATCATTTCTTGTTAGGTCTTATTATATTCTATAGATATCGTTTAAATTTTGTTTATTTTAGTCATTTTTAGCTATTTTTTAACTATACTTTGTTGACTTCTCAGATCTTAATATATATTTTATGATACGCTGCCTCTTAATATAATAGAAATATTTCAAAATCAATTCCTCTTAGTTTATTTTTTCATTATTTTTTTTTCTGCATTTGGTCACAATTTATTGTATTGTACAGTTATTTAATGGTTTAAAATTATAAAGTATTTATAATAATTGCTAAAAGAGATTTTGATATGTTGAAAATCATTCATTTAGTTGGTAATAAATCAAAAGATTGTTTTAAAATAGAAAACTTTCATTTTCTGAATAATATTAATATTTGAAATGGTATATTCAAAAACTTTTTGCAACCATATATCAAGATTATGTATGATAATTCAGTAACATCAGTCAAATAATGCCCTTTAAATCTTATATCTATATATCTTAATCTAATTTAAATCTCAATTCATTTTTATCTTATTTGAATTCTTATTAACTTCATTCTAAAATGTCTCTTATTTCCTGATCCAATTCTACCTTTTTAAAATTTAATTAATTCTATACAAGTTCTGTAAAATTGTTTTAATTAGCAAGTTCCTATGCTCTGAGTAAAAGGTAAACATTCCAGCATGCTAAACAAATTCTTTCAAAAGGTACCTATATATCCCTTGCCTAAATTGACATGTGGTAAAGAAATTTCGCCTAGAGTCTTAAAAATATATTTCATAACACAGATAAAATTGTATATAAAAAAAATTACTAAAATTTAATAAAAAAAATATTCTGTATTTTTTTCCTTTTAAATACTTTTTGAATGTACTAAAATTACCGGAAGAATAATTATCAATTATATAATTTGAACATTTAGATAATTTTTCAAAGATAGGAATGTAATAATTTCTTCAATAAATATTAGCCTTTATAATTATGTATGAAAAAAATATATTTTTGTAAATATCTTATTATACTTCTATCATGCAGTTCCTAAATATTAATTAAATGTCAATCCTATGATTCATTTCAATCATTGATTTAAATTAGTGAACCAAATTCTTCTGAGTTTAACGAATATTCTATTTGCAGGTAAACAATAAAAATTTCTAATAGTACATTTTTCAATTGGCCCATTTTATCTGTTTGTTAAAACAATTTAGTACTAATAATGAATAAATAATTTCCCCCCAAATTAATTATAATTATTTGTTTTAATGTTTTCAGAACTTTTATTTAATATGGTAATTATGTATGTATGTTTTAGACTGCTGATGCCAACAGTTAAGTAACTAATTGGAGACAGATTCAAATTTTTGCTGAAGCACTGTAGTCAACGAAGCCAACAAAATGGCGGATGACAGTTGAAGTTAGAACAATTTTTAAATAATGCTGGTGTAACAACTCATTTTCAAATTTGGCGATAAAGATCAACAGTCTGATACGTAAGTACCAGCAATTGTTCTACTCTAATATCTATTTTAACTTGATGAAATTAGATTTACCAAATAATTATTTGATCTTTAATGTCTTGATTTAATTGGAATAAAAAAAGGAATTGCATATTAAACAGAGTTAATTTACCTCTATAAGAAATTTTGTGATAGTTCATTTATATGAGTAAAATACAAAGTAAATATGATAAATCATTAATTTTAACATGTTCATGGATGATATTCAGGATTCAAATCTTAGGCATTTAGAAAACAGAAGAAAAAAAAAATAGAATATAAAATCTAAGGTGCTGCACATTTCAAGTTATCATGTGAGAAAACATTATTTTTAGGTGATTATTTGTCTTAATCAATTGAACTCATTAACCAGTCTCTCTCTCTCTCTCACACGCTCACATGGTAATTTGCCTTAAACTTCCATTTTTACAGTATTTTCAGAAATATAATGTAATTAGTAAGAATGCACTTTTAATATTTTTAAAGAATAAATATAAGTTGCATTTTAGAAAATTGCATTAGTTGAAACTAAAAGAGAATTTTATATAAATATAAAGCAATTTACAAATATATATATATATATATATATATATATATATATATTCTGAGTGCAAGATGAATTATTTAAAAATAAAAGACTGTGAACTAACTGAAAGATAACGTCATTTCATAGAAACGACAAACAAAAATCAATTGATAATATATTTAATTGAATATGTCAAAAAATGTTGACAAAATAAAACTCAAAGTGACTCCCTATCTACGAATGAAAAACCAAATATTTCTTGCCTTGAAATTTCAGAGACACCAAAACCTCCTAAACAAAACAACATCGTGTTTTCGCATGATAAATAAAATAAGAGAGCAATTATCTACTTCTGCTTCTGGATTGCTATTCGCTTATATTTAATTTTCCCCATTTATCAAAACTTTCTGACTGTCAAAAATTATTGTGTACTAATTTTTGAGATTTTTTTTTTCCCCACTAAATTTTTGAAGTATTCTTCAATGCTTTTTCCTATTTAGTTTGAAACAATAGTGTTTCTAAGAATATCAATTTTCTTCATGCTGTTTAATGACACCTTTGAACTATTCTTCAAAGCATCAATAAAGAATGAATCTTTTTTTTAATTCCATTCAGCTTTCTAATTAAAATAAATCAAAAAATTTCATGCATAGACTATATTTATTACTAGCTGCCCCGACAGACTTCGTATTGTCTAAAGTTATTGCCCTTTCATAGTCAAATAGAAAAAAAAAAGAATAGAAAAAAGTGTTTCACAGTAATCATTTCATTTATTGAGTTATGCCTTAATACTAAACATTGAATACTTACAAAAATAAGTTTTCTCTTCCCTTTCATTTAAAGATTTAAGTAATAATGTGGTTATATTTTCATTGTAATGCTTTATGGTACACAATATTTTTTGTTTGATTACTTGATACTTTTAATCACTTTTTTTGTTGATAACAAATAAAGCTGACACTTTTCCAAAATGGGAGTAGGCAACATAAACTGTCCATGAGAGAAGCATGTGCTTCAAGATGAATGCCGCATAAACTCAATGATTGAACCTGGGTCAATAGCCCAAGTCATAGCAAAAGCAACCCACACTGGAAATAACAGTCGTTGAAATTCAAATGGTATGTTAATTTGTACCATTGGGATGAAATGTGATGTATCAATACATCTTCACCCTCATATTTTTCATTTAGAATACTTGGTTTGATCACATTGTTCAGTAATATTTTTACAGCTATCTGTGTGATTACAAAGACACAATGGTTTGATATTTCGCAATATTATGACCTTTTCATTGAAGATTATGAGGCAGCAATATTGGGAAAACCAGAGAGTTTTAAAATTCTGGTGGATAACTGACAACATAATCTTGGTTAATTACACAATCAACTGATTTATATGTTCTTAATTCATCGACAATTTCATTTTGAATGAAACACAAACCCTTCTTTTCTTTTCTTTTTTCTGAGAACCAACTTTTTTTCTGTAGCAGCTATATCTATGTATTATTATCTTTATTTTCACAAGTTTGTTCTTAAAGAATTGGGAACACTAGTTGCTGGTTGATGGAATAAAAATGATGTTGACATGATATAGCTTCGCTTCTTTTTAATATGAAATATTATCTTCATAAATCATTCTGAAATTATAATAATGTTCTTACAACCTATCTCTATGAACTGATTATAACAGCGCCACAATTGGTGACCCTAAGTCTGAAAAGAGTTTTTATCCAGTAGTATGGCTACCGGCGACTCTTCTGTTTTGAACGCTACAAATGAACGATATGAACCGAACAAGGTAAGCGTAAAAATTCCTCCATTTTGGGAAGAAAAACCTGAAATTTGGTTTTTCCAACTTGAAGCCCAATTTTCCATTGCAAATATAAACCAAGATCAAACTAAATTTAATCATCTTGTCGTGCAGTTAGAAGCGAAAGTAGTTGAAAATATATGGGATATAATTCAAAGTGATCGGAATGATAAGTATGCTGCAGCTAAAGAGAGATTGCTCAGTACTTTTAAAGAGAGTGAAGAAAAAAGTATAACAAAATTGTTTACAGGAATATCTTTGGGCGATATGAAGCCTAGTCAACAACTGAGAAAAATGAAATCGCTTGGCGGATCAAACATATCCGATAAAATTTTGCTTACTCTCTGGCTTGGCAAGCTGCCAGAATCCATTAAAAATATTTTGGTTGTAAGTAACGAAGATTTAGACAACTTGTCAATAATGGCAAATAAAATATTTGGAATGAGCTCATCTACAGAAATTTATTCTGCTGATTCTGAAAATTCTGTGATGAGTACAATGCTGGAAAAAATCTCTAACCTAGAAAAACAAATTTCGGAACTAAAAGTGCACAGAGGGGCTAGAAATAAATTTTGCCAATCTGGTTTTCGTCTAGATAGGAGTCGTAGTCAGTCTAGAAAGAAATACAATCCCAATGGAACATTGTGTTATTTTCATTTCAGATTTGGAAATAAATGTTACCCAAATATATGCAAGAGGCCATGCAGTTGGAAAGAGTCGGAAAACTCCGAACAGCAGTAGTTTCGATTGCAGATTCTGTTTCAAAGAAATTTGAAGATTGCCGTAATTACCGTTTATTTATTACCGATAAAACAACCAGTTTACGCTTTCTTGTTGATAGTTGTGCTGATCTTTCTATTATTCCAGCTACATCAAACCATAAAGTATGTAATTCCTTTAAATTGTATGCTGCAAATGGAACAGTAATACCTACTTTTGGTTTTAAAATTTTAACTTTGGATTTAGGTCTACGTCGACCATTCCAGTTTCCTTTCGTAATTGCTAAAGTGGATTGTGCTATCTTAGGCGCAGACTTTTTAACCAAATTTAAATTACTAATTGATATGCATAATAGAAAATTTATGTTACAAATTTATCAATTCAAAGCCATATTACATGCATAACAAGTGCCGATAGCATAAGCACGACTGATAAAAATTCTCAGTATTCAAAATTGTTGTTACAATATCCGAATTTAACCAAACCAAATTTGTTAATTTCTTGCTCAAAACATAATGTGAAACATCATATAGCTACTAAAGGCCCACATGTTTTTTCAAAAGCTAGCCAGTTGGATACAAATAAATTAAAATTAGCCCAACGGGAGTTTAAATTTATGTTAGATAATGATATAATTAGACCTTCAAAATCTCAATGGGCCAGTCCACTCCATTTAGTTGACAAAAAAGATGGAAGTTTACGACCATGCGGGGACTACAGGCGCTTAAACGCACAAACAATTCCCGATCGTTATCCAACTCCACGAATTGAAGACTTCCATCCTATCTTGAAAAACAAACTAATATTCTCAAAAATTGGATCTATTTAAGGCATATTTTCAAATCCCAATAGCGGAAGAAGATAAAGAAAAAACAGCCATCATAATGCCATTCAGCCTATATGAATTGAACGTTATGAGTTTTGGGTTAAGAAATGCCCCAGCTACATTTCAATGTTTTATTAATGAAGTGTTTTTTGGATTGGACTTTATTTTTGCATATTTAGATGACATTTTAGTAGCTTCTTCAACCGAAGATGAACATTCAGAGCATCTAAAAATAATTTTCTCTCGTTTAAATAAATATGGTCTTCATATAAATCTTGGAAGTCGATTTTTGGAGTAAATCAGTTAGAATTTTTAGGATACCTGATTACTCCTCAGGGTAATGAAGGGAATTCCTGAAAGGGTAAATACTATCTTGAATTATAAGTTACCGGAAATTATTCATGAATTGCGTACCTTCCTTGGTCTCATTAATTCCTATAGGCGGTACATCAAAGATGCTGCCAAAAATCAAGCAATTCTTCATGAGTATTTAAAAGGTTCTAAAAAGAAGGATAAACGTAAAATTCCGTGGACTGATGAAGCAAAAGAAAAATTTGAGCAGTGCAAAAAAGATCTAGTAAATGCTACATTATTAAGTTTTCCAAATCCTGACTCAATGTTAGCTCTCTTCAGTGATGCTTCAGACTTCGCTGTTGGATCCGTGCTGCAACAGTTGGAAGGAGAAAGTTGGAAACCCTTAGCCTACTTTTCTAAGAAGTTATCTAATGCTCCGATAGGACATAGTACTTATGACAGGGAACTGTTAGGCATATACCTTTCAATCAAACAATTTAAGCATATTCTTGAAGGAAGACAGTTTATTATTTACACAGATCAAAAACCTTTAATATTTGCTTTTCAAGAAAAAAATGAAAAAGCCTCTTCTAGACAATTACACCATTTACAGTATATCTCGGAATTTTCAACTGATATTCGTTACGTTTGCAGAAAAGAAAATATTGTCGAAGATTCATTATCCAGGATAGAAAGTATCTCTGAAATAGATTATGATAAAATTGCAGAAGCGCAAATTGATAATCAAGATCTTAACAAGCTACGCTTGAAACCGTCTTTGATTTTCAAACAATATTCTCTGGATTCATGAAAATTACTTTGATGCGATATTTCAACTACAAAAATTTGTCTATTTATTCTTCAAGAATTTTGAACGCAAGTTTTTCACAAAATTCATGACTTAGCACAACCTGGTGTGAAATCTACTGTTAAACAAATATCTTCCATATTCATATGGTTCAACATTCGGAAAATATCATAAAATGGACAAAGTCTTGTATCCACTGCCAAAAGAATAAAATTAACAGGCATACATGTTCGCAAATTGCCAATTTCAACAAAGTAGATGATAGATTCTCTATTATCCATATTGACGTCATAGGACCATTGCCTACTTCTTAAGGTAAAACGTACTGTTTTACTTGCATCGACCGATTCACATGTTGGATAGAAGTTATACCTTTAGCAAACGTGACCGGTGAAACAGTGGCTTGAGAATTTTATGATCATTGGATTTCACGTTTTGGAATGCCTTATCGTGTTATCACCGATCAAGGTAGTCAATTTCGTTCTGAACTTTTTACAAATATTGGAATTATATGTGGTTTCCATATAAGTACAACAACATCTTACCACCCACAATGTAATGGAAAAATTGAAAGGATCCATCGGACCTTAAAAGCCGCAATAAGAGCACATAATAGACTCAAACCTTACCTACAGTATTGTTGGGACTAAGAGTTGCTCTGCATGGTGATACAAATTACACCATTGCCCAAATGGTTTATGGACAACCTATCGGGCTATCAGGAGAGTTTTTTGAAAAACCTAAAAATAGCTAGGATACTGATGTGTTCAAATGTTCAAATCAAGATGTGTTAAGTACTAAAAATCCTTTCAGGAATAAAATAAGCACATTAAGAGCTCTTAATGCCATATATATATATATATATATATATATATATATATATATATATATATA
>JAOUZG010028424.1:283811-302396 GCA_026289955.1 Argiope argentata
ATATATATATATATATATATATATATATATATATATATATATATATATAAAAGAATTTTTATCTTTAAGAACAACAATAAAACAACTTAATATTAGAACACAATCAATAGAAACTTGAAAAAATGAAATATCATTAAATAAATAATAATGAACAAAATTATATTCACATACATTTGGAAAAATAAGTTTTAATTCTGTATAAGCTGCATAAAATCAATTATTATTTTACTTTTTTAAACTTCCTGTTTTCTAAGAATGTATAAATGAAAACCAACTGACTTTGGGCATTTCTTTCTCAACAAACCAAAATTTATTACTAACTCATTTGATAAAGTCCTTAAATTCTGTTTATTTTTAATGGCCTTTTATATAAGGGCTATTTAAGTGCTTATATTTTTAGCCAGGTGCCTATATTTTTCTTCTGATGAAAAAAAGAAACATCTAATTTTATCATATTGTATCAGCCTGATAATAGACTATAGTTTCTACGTAGTGTTGGATCTTCAATGTTTAATGGATTTCTATGCATCAAAAAGCACCACTAGTAAAGGTTTTATTTTTCTTTAGGGAAATGCTGATGAAAAGGGGGCAAAATATCCTTTTCATTTACTTGAATCTCCTTTTTTCATATTTTAGACTTTATTTTATTCACAGATAATTTTATGTATTCAATTAAACTATTAATGTTGGTTTTTAATGATGAATAGGTGTTTTTTCTATACATGAGTTAATTTCCAAAATGAATTATTGACTCACCCTTAGTGAATTAAATATTTTTACTTCAATTAATTTTTGTGCAAAAGGGTTTGAACGTAGATCCAGGGTTTCCAAAAAGGAAAGTAAGTTATTATTCAAAGTTAAATGTAGTTTAATTGTTACTCTTGCCAAAAATAAATTATTGCCAGTAAAATTACTTTTTTCATTTTCATACACAAACTATTTATAGAGAAAAAAATTAATAGATAAAAAAATAAAATTCAATGTTCTGCCCATTCTTTTTGGTTCAAACCTCTGAATAAAATATTTTTGGAATTGTGTTATATGTGAACAAGATAGCTCAAAATGCTTTGTGCAGAAATTTCTTAACCCCAAATTTGCATATTTCTTTGATATTTTAAATGAAATCCATTTGCATATTTTTTTTTCTATTTATATGATTACAAGTAAACATGATAACTTCATAATACTAAGCATAAATTTTGATAATGTAAAATTTTAAATCAAATCTGTCAATGAATGGACATTATGTTGAAATTTATGTTAACATGCAACATGTAAATACTGTAACAAAAAAAAATACGGCTTATACAAGTAAAATTTTTTATATAAGTTTTTTTTAATGAAATTTTTGCTGTTGTTATTTATGGCACTTGCCATGGACAAGCCCTCGCTGATACGATCAGCTGATTTTAAGCCTAAGATATGTGTCTGTTTTACAAATAGCATAATCTAGGTTCAAGAGTAAGACTTAGCAGCACGCAAACATCACAATTCTTTTTAGGGGGTGGACTTCATTCTTATATATTCATTAATTCATCTCGGATCGTAATTTAGACCTGGAACAGAGAACTATCACCTCTGACCCAGTACCCCCAGTGGTATTACTCTCGACATGGAGAACTTTGCGACCATGACAATTCTTACGAACGCCAGCTGCCAACACACTCAAGGAATCTTTTGGTCGTTGAGTTTAAAATTCATAATATAAGGAGTACAAGTCTAACGCTCTACCAACCAGACCATCCCAGCCACAAAAAGGTTGTAACAACTTATTCGATTTACCGTCCAAATATTTAGGAGCATATTATCTGTCTTTTTACTGTATTGCACTCTGAATATAAAAATATTTGTACTCTTGATATTTATAATTTTGCCCATGGTTACTACTTTTCATCCTGGGGGCAGAACTTATAATATCTTTCTTAAAAGCTTAGCAGTGAAATGTAGGAAATATATTATCAGCTGGACATGAAAAAGCTAACTAATACCTTTGCTTGGAAAGCCATAAATGACCTCTACTAATACTACAACTAATAATAATCGAAGGAACACGGAAACAATATTTGTAAAAAAAATTGAATGGATTGGAAAAGTTTAGAAAAATCTGTAAAGGGAAACAGCCTTTTTTTAAATACTTATTTTGATCTATAAAGTTGGTATGATATTTATATTCTCTAGTTGGTATATATTCTATAATTGGTATGATATATAATTCTTAAGTGTGTGTGGAATGTTGATAAAGTACAGCCTAATCTTTTTTTTATTGCACTGCTTATTACATTAGTTATTTGTAATTAAATAATTTGTATAATTTCATTGGATATCTTTTAATAAGATTTTCCAAATAAAACTTAGATAGAAAAATATTTTAAATAATTTAGTTTCGATGTTGGTGAAATATATTCACTTATTCCTAGTAGCATTCTATGTTTATATTTTTATAAAATTGAATATTTACTTAGTTAATACCAGCTTAATTTAATTCATCAAACCCCTAGTTCTGGAAGTATATTTAAAAAGGATTGATTCTTATCTTTTCTTAAGAGTACTGATAAAGAACATATTTCTTTAAGAAAATAAGTCTATATATCCTGATAATTTATGTGAATGATATTCTTCTCAAGATATTGTGAAAAACATTCAAAATAAAAATTACATATCTTAAACATCCTGGAACATAAAAATCCTGTTAATTAGGAGCATATTAATCCTGCTTAGACTTTATTGAAACTTATTTATTTTGTTAGAGTGAGCTAAACTTTTAAAATGTTACATTGAAGAACAATTATTTCTTGCTTTTTTTTTGCTCTTCAATTATTTTTTGTTCATCATATTCTTATTTTTTGTTTCTATTATTTTTCGTTTCATCATATTCTTCACAGAATAATTTAAATATTAAAAAATGACTCATGTTCTATCCATCATTAATTTTACAGCAGTCTTAAGATGTAAAATGGGATTAAAAACAATATTTTCCGCACAGAGAATTTTTTTAATCTACTTCATCCTTTTTGTTGATTATTTTCAAGAAAATATTGGCAGAATCTTTTTCCCCCATGCATTTATTTTATTTTATTTTTTAAAATAATTTTATTCTTTATTATAAAAAATGCTCCTAATATTCTTGAGCATTGTTTTCTTACATGGGATTTTATTGTATTTAGAATGATCACAAATGGAAAATTTATTTCCCTAATGATGCCAGCTTTATTAAATGTTGTTTTTGGTGTTCGTTTAACTTGTAAACTCTTCTGTATTGGGTGGTGTGGGAAATAGATAAGTTGAAATTTCAATTGGCCAAGATGTTCTTTCATTATTATGGAGTTAATAAATTTGTTTAAAAGATTGCAATTATAGTGTTTGTATGTTTCAAAAATTTGGTCCAAAGGAAATTTTCTATGGCTGACTACCAGCCAGCAGTTTTGGAACTTCAGGTAAAAACAGTGAAATTTATTCTAAAATTTAAATTGTGTATTTTGATCATTTTTGTAAAACTCAAAATTTTGCTGATCTTTTTGAATAAGTAATTTGAATTATTAACTGTTTGTGTCCGGGAGAATTTTCTTATGCATATGCTAAAAATCCAGGATGAAATGTGTAGTATGTTTTTTTTGGAAAACAATGAAAATGGTTATAATTACCACTAATTGTTATGTAACAAGTATTTTTGATTTAAAAAAAATGTTTTCACTTATAACAAAATTGTTTAGCTGCACAAATTCCATGAATTCCTTTTTTGCATATAGCGCAAATTAAATTAGATCATTTAATTCCATTACCATTTTTATTACTGCATACATTACACTGCCGCAAATTTCGCCCAGGCAATTTTTCTAAAGAAAACTTGTTACTTATTGGTGATGTTCCTGTGGCATTTTTGCTCCGCTATAATGTCAATAATGTTCGCAGTAAATTGCAGTCTATTTAATATTTTACCACAGCAATTTTCAGAATAAACTATATAAGCGTTTAGCAAAAATGTGTTTAGCATTCTAGCAAAAATGTTAAAAACAACTTTCTTCCAATATTTGAGAATACATAAAATCGAGATATACATAAAACATTTCATCGAGATATACATAAAACATTTTGTCGGATTCATCAACTCCATTCATAAATTTGTTATAATTGTGAATAATGATTTGTTTTTCCTTTACATACTGAATATTTCCTTCCTTTTTTGTAAATTTTATATTTCTTGTTCTGCAATTGGTGGAGATCAATATGACAGGATTGTTTTTCAGATTTTTTGTTTCGGTAAGGGCACATAAGTACTTTGTCTCTTTTGAAATACTTCGGATGACCAGTTTGTGTAAATTTTGCTTCATTTGGAATTTGCTTTTTATTTCTCTGGATGGTGCCAATTAGATATGTGTTTTTCTGTGACAGAGCTTCGGCAAGGTGAATGCTTGTGAAAAAATTATCTATGTATATATGGTATCCTTTATTCATGTAATCCTAGTGTTAACAATTTCTCAACCACTACATAGCCGAGGCCATTCTTTTTTATTTCATCTTTATCATCGTTTGACTTTGCACCTTGATAACAAAGAAAATCCCAAAAAATAATTTGAAATAGAATCACACATCATCCAAAACTTGATTCCCCATTTGTGGTGTTTTTTGTTGGGAAGATACTGCTTTATAATAGAGTGACAATGAGTACCAACTAAAGATTTGTCTATACTCATCTGACAGTGTGGCGTATATTGTTCTCGGAAGATTTTATTCGTGTAGTCCACTATGAAGTTGAATTTACCACACAGATTGCAATTTGGATGTCCTGAAGGTGATAAACTGTTATTGTCGACCAGGTGGGAAAACTTCAAGATCAACTGAAACCTATCCGTAGTAAACATTTTGCCAAACCATGGAATGTTTCTCGAACCTTTACTACAATAGGACTTGATTGATGGGTGCTTTGTAATACCCATTTCAAATAGAACCATAACAAATGCTCTCATTTCTGTAGTAGTTACTGGCACTCAGGATTTCACGTGTAAATTGTCGTTTTAATCTTCTTCTGGAATTAAAAAACTGCTCAGCATAGCGATTCGTTTCTCTCGCCATTGTAGTAAAGAGAGAAATTGAAAAAAATGTATTGAAATATTTAATTGGTTTCACATCAGGGGGAAGGGAATGTTTTGGACCAGGTACTTCAGAAAAAGTATTCGATTCGTTCAAAAAAATTGTGTCCACGGATAAGAACTCATCAGTAATATTCTCATCGGAGGTACTTGCAGTTACTTCATCATCATCACTGCTATCACTAATAACTCGTAATCTCTTAGAACAAATGATGAAGTCCCTAACACTATCATTTTCAAGGTCATTACTATACTCTTCATTATCACTTCTCATAACATAGTCACTTTCAGATGAATCAGAACTTGACATGGTTATTTCGTAATTATCAGCATAACACTTGGTTAAAAAATGAAAACAATTTCTAATTCCTATAAAACAACAAAAGGATTTTTCCTACTAATAAATAAATAAATAAATAACACACAGTGGCAAGCAATAATGTACCAGAGCCTTGGTTTGTGGTACGGTACGAAAAAGTAAGCCAAATATTCTCATTAAACTCTTTTTGGTATGTAAATATTTTTTCTAAGTATTATCTCTTGCCCTTATATATCTGGTGATGATTTCAAAAAAGTTACAGTCAAAACATTATATATCCTCTTACATTGTCCAATTTTTTCTACTGTACCATAATTCACAGGCTTCATTGCATTACTACTGTATATTATTTTAATTCTTATATTATAGCCACAACTGAGTTAAATGAATAAAAACTGCTATTGATATTACTACAACTGTTCTTAAAAATGGCTTAAAGTATACTACCAACAGCAGCATCTTCTTATTCTCGATACAAAACAAGAGAAATGCTATCGCGCTGCGCCATCTTTGTGGCATATGACAAGTGAAGTGCGACAGCGCTTCCACAGACTCAAATGGTTAATTAAAATCAGCCAGTTACAGATAATCAAAAATAGTGGACCTCATTCCATGCATTCACTAGGTAGCAGGATGTTTCATTCTTAAGTACAATTATAAGTTCAATGAGTATACAATAGATTCTGTTGGCTGCTTTGAATGAACTTATCAGTTCATCATTACTCTTCATTTTTTATATCTTCATAATGTTGAGAAAAGTTTGCTTCTTCATTGCAATTTCTTGCATAAATTATTTTATTATGAAGATAATCTCATGGTAATATAATTCTTTAATTCATTGCTGTATTAATTGAGGCTTGATTTAAGATTTATGGTCTTGGAGTAATGAAGATGGTTGTATCAAAATGCAGAACTGCAGTGGAAAAGTTTTATCGCCATATTTTATTAACTACATTTGTGTACAAAATTTATTTGTAAAACTTCTTGTTTACCTTTCTCTTTTTCAAAACATCTAATAGTTAGGCATAATTTGAGAAAATATTTTTATTTATGCATGTTATAGATTACTATATAACTTAGGCCCCACCCTAGTAGCAAGCACACAAATATTGTACAATATTGATAAATATTAGCAGTATTGTTTAATACCATAAAATATTTCACAATATTGTGTAATATGATGCTACAGGATCTATTACCTGGGCATCTACTGCTGTTATGACTCAGCTTTTATAGTTCTCTTTTATTCAAAAAAAGAAAAGAAATTCACATCTGTTGCATCATGTGTTAAAAAATTAAAAATTTGAATTCTATGTTTCTTAATATTATTCAAGCTTTATTAGGTTATTTAAAATTAGATGTAAATCCAGATTTAATTTATTGTAAATAAGGAAGAATTGTACTAAAATTAATTTACTTTCTTACTTTTCAGAAATTTTATTCTGCATATTTTAATAATTTTGCTTGTATTAAGCAAAAGAATTGTGAATTTAAAAATAACATTAAGCTTATTAAATGAATTTAAATTTGTTATTTTTTATATTACAAACACTGTTTCTTAATTTTCTTGGAAAAAATTGATGAATAGAAATAAAAACTTATTAGAAAATATTCTAATATGTGAAAACATATTAGACAGTTTTCTAATATGTTTTGACATAACAGGAATGGATTTCTACAAAAATTTACTAAATTTATTCATTCTGTCTTTTCCATTTATACTTTGAATGCATTTTCCATCATATACAATAATAACTAAAGAAATTGATAATGAATCGTAATTTTTTCTTTTGTTTGTATGATGCAAATGGAGTTGAGCACTACTTGTGTGCAGGTAATTTCCACTGTGCTTGGCAGCCTAAAAGTTAAGGCAATTTTCTACCATTGGAAAATTTCTTTTATTTTGATATTACATTTATTTCAGTTTAAAAGTGCATGCTACTATTTTCTTTCAGATGTTTTTCAGGATTTGGTGTATTATTATTTCTTTTTGTTTTTCTGCTCATGGAATGGTTTTTTTTAATTTTATTAAACCATGAATAGATAAAATCTTCAAAAAGTGATATATTATTTCATTATTTAGCACTCAGCTAATGTGCATATGATTTTCTACTAAAATTTTTGTGATTATGTATGTGACTAACAGTTTTGAGATATGATTGACAGGCTAAAGTTTGTTTTAACAGGCCCCTTTCTTTCAGTGTTATTATAGTTAAACATATTGATAATTTTTTTTGCAAAAAGTAGGCAGAAGAAATGTTTACAAAAATATAGTTGAATTAAGTGAAAATGTCTTTTTTCTTGGATCATTCTCTCTGCATTATAACTTATTTATTCTCTATAGATTTTAGTTAAGAAAAAAATTGAATTATTTTTAAAAATTTGTTAAGATTGTGCTGTGTAATAAATTAGGGGAAGAAAAGGAAAGCATTCTGGAGATTTTAGATACATCTTTAAAAAATCAGAGAATTGTTTTTATATATATATATTTAGAAAAAAAGACAAGACATGAGGGCTACCCTTTCCATCTATTGCAAAAATCTGTTGAGTGTGAAATAAAATATTTAGAATCAAGCTATCGGAAAAATGAAGAAATTTTATTAAATATATAATGAACACATTTTGCTTTTTTATGGTCAAGATTATTGTTTGTATAATATGGTATAGCATGAATGCTCTATAAATTCCTTTGAATGTCCATAGTGAAAAACATTCATTTGTAATAGGCATCATGTGCCTAATCTAGTATTTTCTAAATAAATATTTTGATTAAATAAAATATCAAAAACTGCTTGATTTCATGCTTAATGAGATTGTTCTATTCATCCATAAAAGTATTCCCTTTTTATATGTGAAAATCAGCAATGAGTAATATTATATGAAACTATCAGTTGGAACTGGTTCTGAAATTCCAGTGCAAAAATAATGTTGTTAAATTTGTTTATTAAATATCTATCGTTTGTTGTGTTGTTGTTTCTTATGGCACTTGTCATAAACAAGCCCTTGACAAAGTCAGCAATTTTAAGCAGAGAGAGCATCTTTTTTCAGTAGCATCGTTTAGGGCCACATGTGTCACAACCGTTTTTACAGGGTGGACCATTCATGCAATTCATTTTAAACACAGATCATAATGTGGGTAACTTCTGTAAAAAATTTCAGAAATCAAGGCCACTTTTTTGTGTTCCTTTCATCTAAGTAGTTTTAATATTTAATTATCATTTGTCATTAATTTATTATTTTTGAATTCAACCTTAATTTTTAAAAATAAACAAAAACTTGATGCAGTGAGAATTTTTTTAACATTCGGAATCTTTCTAGTAACGATTTTATACATATTTTGACTTTGATATGTTTATGATTTAAATACTGTAATTTGCAATATTTCAGTTAATTTCATATTGCCAAACATGGTTAAAATACTATTAATAAAACTACATCAGACTGTAGGACTTTTATTTGTATGCAATATAGCTATCCATGCACTAGCCTAAAAAATGCAAAATGAGCCTCAAAGTTAAACATAAAAATATTTCTGAATTTGAATTCCAAACAATTCCATGGTTTATAACTAAAAACACTATTATTTGTTTTAAATTACCTAAAAATTAGTGGCAAGTTTATTTATTATTGAACATTGGATGACATATTTTACCCATAACACTCAAAGGTATGTGTTCTTATCACTTTCAGTTTCCTTTGAACAATCTCTGGTAAGCATATTTACTGCCCCTTATTTCATAAATTAAATGACAATTTAACAAACTTTTGGTGTTTTAGTATTTGCATCATCAACCTATCATGACATAACCCTAATTTTTTTATTTTTATTTCTCAATGCCTTGGAATTATACCAATAAAGAGTTGAAAAATAAGCAAGTCTGAAACATTATCATACTAGTGTAAGATTAAAACTTTCAGTCTTTAAATTTTTTAAAATTCTAATTATTTACAGGATTTTCTATTTGTTTCCCCTCATTAAATATGTTCGAATAATAAAGTCTTGAGAAGTAGTTCTTCAGTTATTCTTTTAATTATATTTTTTAAATCTTGATCTCAGATTAATATTTGTTGCTTGTGAACTCAAAGTACAGTTTTGTATTATAAAAGTGTTGCATTTTTATTTTTAAAATAAATATTTAGCAAATTGTTTTAAAATGGAAATTTTTCATTCATTAATCATTTTTATTGATACATATATATATATTTTCCAGGTTAAAAGCTGAATAAATTTAACCATAATGGCCACTTCAGGAAAGAAGCAGAGGATACATAATATTACTAGACATGATATTATTGAATTCATGAATAAATCTGATTATGAGTTACTAAACGTCTTGAACAGAACTGAATTTGGGTTTGACAGATTTTTAAAAAGAAAAAGTTATTATATTACAGACAGTCAAATCGATTATGAACTTGTTGAATTGATTATTGAAGCTGCCAGTCGTGTATGTTCTATTAGACGTCAAAATGCCACTGGCAGCATTCAAAAATTTTTAAAGACACTGGCAGAATGTGAAGACTTTATTTTTCGTGATGCTTTAAACGTTATTAATGGCATTTTAGAGAATAGGAAAAAGACAATTTTAGCTTCTTATGTGAAACATTATTTGAATATTCTGAAAAATATGATGAAATTTAAAATCGCTTGTGGTAAAATTGCAGATTACAATTTTCCTGCCATGCAAAATATTTTAAATTTAATGCAAGATCTTAAAATTCGAAATTTCGATGAGTGTCAAGCTGAATATGAAAAACTGAAGAGAGAAGTTGATAAATTTGAGAAACCTTCTCCTGTTAGTGATGAAGATGATGATGATGAAGTTGGATTGTTTCGCCAACTTTCCATTGTCCCAAAGGATAATGATATTGTAAATGTCATTATTCAGGATTTGCCTTGCAATAAAATAGATGGGCCTTATAATAGTGTGGAACATTATTTGAGTGTTCATTTTCGCCTCATGAGAGAAGATATGTTACGTTCATTTAGAGATTGTATTAGAATGTGTGAAAATCCAAGTGAAGCTTCACGATCTGGCTGTCGTATTTATGAATCAGTTAAGATAGATTTTCCTCCATCTTATACTCCGAATGGAATATGTTACAAGATTGAAATCAGAACCAATAATGAAATTGATCTAGAAAAGAGTAATATTTTAATGGTTGGGAATATGGTGTGTCTTACTCCCAATCAATTTCAAACAATTTACTGTGCAATATTGAGTAAGCCTGCAAAAGCAAGACATAATAAAACCAGAGAATGCAGTTCAGAAATTAGGTTGGAAGATATATTTGTTGATGTTCTTGAACCTAATGTTGAATACCTTATGTTTGAGCCTAATGCTTATTTTGAATGTTACAAGCATGTTCTTTCTGCCATAAAGGAATTTAATAAAAATACTTTTCCTTTATCTGATTTTCTTGTCTTTTTAGAGTATGACAATCCAGAACCGGAGTATTTGGTTTGTCCTGATATGTTTAAAGGGAAAAAGTACAGTTTGACTGTAAAATGTGAAGCATCATCTGAATCTAATACTACAATTCAGGATTTAAATAATGATGAAATTCCTGAAACTGAAGCCAAGGCATTAGATGAAGTCAGGGATAAGAAAAATGTAACTAATAATGCAATGGAGTTAAATTCTGAAAAGCAAAAACTAATCAAAGAACACGGCGAAAAGGTTTCTCCCAATACCAAAACATTTGATCCATTATGCTATGATGAGTGGCCTACTGCAGCAGATCTGGAATTGGATGACCAGCAACTTAACGCTTTTAAAACAGCTCTAACTAAAAAAGTTGCTGTTATACAAGGTCCCCCAGGTACTGGTAAAACATATATTGGAGTAAAAGTAGTAAAGACTCTTCTAGAAAATGTTCCATTGACACCAATCATTATTTGTTGTCTAACAAATCATGCTTTAGATCAGTTTTTGGAACATATTTTAAAATATACTAAAAAAGTTATCCGTTTAGGTTTACAAAGTGAAAGTAAAATTATTTCTCCGCATGTTCTTGAAAATCTAGTGACTGCTTGTAAACAAAGCGGTGACGCAAGCCATCATTTACTGATGAGTGGAGATTTAAAGAAATCTTTAAATCTTATGCAAATTCTTGCTCCTGAATTGTTAGATCAAACAAACAAAGGAGATACTGATGAAAAATTTGCTGAAAGAAGAAACTTATGTAATGAATTAAATTATCTTCTTTACCTTCAGGATTCATGTAAAAAAAAATATCTTTGTGATGATATTATCAGCAAAATTATTGATAATAAGCATTTTAAAACTCAATTAGAAGAAGGGTCTTCTACTCACAGTAAAGCTTTAAGCACAAGTGTACTTGAATGGCTCTGTTGTTCTCGCACTAGTGAGTTGTATGAACAATGTAATTTACGGTTTTCAAAGATGGAAAAAAAAGAATTTAAAATGCTTTCAAACAGGGTGAATTTATGGTCTTTAAAACTACCTGAAAGATATGAGTATTTTTTTTATTGGAGAAAAAATTATTTATTGAATTTACAGAAAGATATTGAGACTGCTCAGGAGTCGTATCTAAAAATGATGGTTGAACATCATAGGAAAGCTCCAGATCCTTTAAAAATGGAAATTCTAAAATCAGCTTTTATTATTGGTGTTACTACAACTGGTGCTGCAAAATATAAAGAATTAATTCAGAGCACTGGTGCTTCCATTTTAGTGGTTGAAGAAGCAGCTGAAGTTCTTGAATCCCACATAATTGCATCACTTATCCCAACAACTCAGCATCTTATTTTAATTGGAGATCATAAACAATTAAGACCTATACCTGCTAATCATGAGTTAAGTGAAGTGTACAAGTTAAATATATCAATGTTTGAAAGGCTTTTTATTAATAATGCCCCATCTGCAACATTAGTATCCCAACATCGTATGAAGCCATGCATTGCTGACTTGCTTGTGCAAGAGGAACTGTACCCTGGCCTAAAAAACTATGCTAATGTGTATAAATATGAAGATATAGTGGGTGTGAATTCAAGTGTATTCTTTTTAAATCATTGCTATGCTGAAAGTGAATTATCAACTAGTACAAGTTCATCAAACTTGTTTGAAGCTCAAACAATTGCCAAAATAGCTAAATATTTTTGCACACAATCTTATCTTGAAGAAAATATAACAATTCTGGCTGCCTATTCTGCTCAAGTTCCGTTAATTCAGAAATATTTGGAAGAAGAACAGTTGGATATACGTGTTACTACTGTTGATAATTATCAAGGTGAAGAGAATGATATTATATTAATTTCATTTGTTAGGAGCAACAGAATTGGTAAAATTGGTTTTTTGATGGAAAATAATCGTGTGAATGTTGCTTTATCTCGAGCAAGAAAAGGCATGTTTTGCTTGGGAAATTTTTCTTTATATGCTGAGAAAAGTCAATTGTGGAAATGCATTGTTGCTAAATTGCAGACCCAAAATATGATTGGTGAAAAACTTCCTCTACAGTGCAGCAGGCATTTACAGACTACTTTTGTTGAAACGTCTGACGAAATCCAAGACTTTATACAACGTGGCTGTAGTGAAAAATGTGGATTTAAGTTGCCATGTGGACATTCCTGCTTTAGAAAATGTCATTATGATGATGCAGATCATGTCCTTTATCAATGTACCTTACCTTGTGAAAAGTATATTGATGAAGATAAAAAATGTACCCGTAGGTGCTACCAACGTTGCAAAAACATAAAAAGATTAAATGTCACTCTTCCATGTGGTCATGCTGCAAAACAAAAGAAAGATGGGTCGATAATAGTTCAATGTTGGGAGGAAGTACAAAAACTTCTCCCTTGCAAACATATTGATACATTGCCTTGTGGTACTGACATTTCTACTTACAAATGCAAAGCTTCTGTTTCTGTTAATCTTCCTTGTGGCCACAAGAAAAGTGTTTTCTGTCATAAGAAGAATGACTTAAAACATGTTATTTGCTACAGCCTTAAACCTATATTAGGGCCTTGTGGTCATATGATCGATGTTCCTTGCAGTATTAATTTTGCTGAGCACGAACTTTTCCCATTGTGCAAGCAGTCTTGTGGAATTTTGCTTAAATGTGGTCATCCATGTCCTGGTTCTTGTCTCTACTGCAGTGAGATTGGTATACATGCAATGTGCTCCGCAAAATGCGACTTGACCTTGAATTGTGGTCATAAATGTCTTGGTCACTGTGGCAGCCCTTGTCTACCATGTACCAAAAAATGTTCTTTGTCTTGTTCTCATAAAATGGTTTGCATCAATAACTGCAACCGTCCTTGTGTTGAATGCAAAAAGAAATGTGATCGAGGTTGCCAGCATGTTGGACGCTGTGATAGATTATGTTTTGAAGAATGTTTAATTAAGGAATGCACTCAAGTTTGTAGTGAAACTTTGCCCTGTGGTCATCAATGCATTGGACTGTGTGGGGATCCGTGCCCTTACCTTTGTCGCAAGTGCAATAAGGATGATATTCAATCTGGTAATCCTGAAAGTGATTTTTATATTCAGCTTGAAGACTGTGATCATGTTGTTGAAATTAGCCAATTAGATGAACATATTAACTGTTGTATAGAATATTTTGAATGGCCGGATTGTCCTATTTGTCGCACACCGATACGTCTTAGCTGTCGTTACAAAAATGTTTTATTGAAAACCAAAAGAACTTATTTAAGTATGTGTGACAATTCAGATGAACTTGATGATGTTCATTACCTTTTAAATGCTTTATGTCCTCCAAGTGAAATCATCCCTTCAGAATTTTTTTTCATTCACAAAGAAATTAAAAACATTTTAGACAAGGAAATAAGACCTTCTTCTGCATCGTTATACATTATAAAACAGTGTATAATGTCTCTGAGAAATTTAGTAATTATTAACAAAAAGCTTAAAGAAGCTGAAATTTCTAATAAGTCATATCTGCAAAATTGTTTGGATTCTTTAATAATGTGGATTTTCAACCATCTAAAATGTGCCAGTTACCAGCAATTTAGTGAATTAGAAAATCGAATATCTGAACTTGAAAAAGAATTGAATAAAAGTATATCTGTGTGAAATTTGTTTAAATCTTTCCAAAATACTGTAAATAATAATTGTTCACATATGAAGGGATCTGCAGAATGTTTTATATTTGTAATTTATTTTGTATTACCATGAAAAGATGGAATATATTAATAAAATATAATGATTATTATAGTGCAGATATATTTACTGTCTATTTTATATATTTATACATTGTAATTTTAATGTAATTTTTTAAAAGTTTAAATAAAAACATTTTTTTTGCAAGGAATACATTAATTCTTATAAATGTTGCATTTCTATTTTTGGTTATCTTTCTTCTTTTTAATATTGAAATATCTTTTTGCTTTAAATTACATTATTAGTTGCAAAAAAAAAAAAAAATACTTGGATCCTATTTTCAATTACTTCATTTATATTTGTTTAAAATTTAATTTATTATTCAGAACCTTGAAATTTTTTGTTTAACTTTTAAAACTTTTTGCTAACTTGAGGGCTGAAATGCTTTTCCTTAACAATTATTTCATTTTTGAAGCATGTAAATTTTGCTAATTTCATTTAAATATGTCACGACTCCCATGAAATATACCTCACTCACATTATTTTCAGGTTTAGTGCTATTTTACAAACTTTATTACTCTATTACTGAACTGTTTATTGAGCTGACCATTTATTTCCATATTAGAACAATGTTTTTAACTTGTTCTTTTTATTTTAAATAATCAAGACACATGCATAACGTGTTCCTTGTGGTATAGGGTAAATGCTTATATTTGTATCATATTTAGTTACATTTTTTTTCTTTATGTTAGAGTAGTTTGAAATTTATGAAAATTAGTTTGATAAAAATGTTACATTTGAGCAAATTTTTATATTATCTTTTATAATGAAAATATTTATTGAATATTTTATTCAAGTGAAGGAAATAAATTTGCTTAGTTGTGGCTGTGTGAAATTATGTCTTCTTTAGGGAATAAGCATATATCGTTTTATGTTACTGTTTATAGTGAATTTTGGTATTTTATTTGCAAAAATATGAAATTTTTTTGAAAGGTATAGATTAGTTGTAGAGACATTCTGGAGGAACAAAAATTGCAATGAAGCAATCTGTCTCTTACCATATTGAGAGGGGAAAACACTGACATGTTTCGTTGGAAGATGAAATCACAATAGTAACTATAAAAAGAATTAATTCTTAAAAATTGTGAATTAGAGGAATAGGTCATGGATATAATTGTTATAGGAATTATCAGTGGTAGTTTTCACAGTTTACAACATAAAAATGGTTTTCTGACATGCACCAAGATATACCTACCAAAGTGACAGCAACCTCGCTTTGAGATCATCCATTATGCCCATAAGCTTCGAATGAACCAGTCATTGAAGATGACTTATTAGGAAAAATTTCTCTGGTTAAAAACAAGTCTCTGTGTATCCAATTTAATTCTTTGGTAGTATAACAGAGATGACTCGCACTCTGTAGGAAAAAAAATGTGTAAAAGCTCTATTATGTATGAACCATGTGCCTTGCTAACAGTGTTTGTGGAAAGGCATATTGCAGAAAAAAAGGAAAAAAAATTTTTTTTTTCTTCATTCAAACATATTGGCAGCAAGTACAGCTCCAAGAGATAATCATCTTGAATTTCTGTCCGCACGTTTACCCTAAAATCATGTTCAGATTTCCACTGTTCACAATCATGCAGATTATAAATCGCCCTCATATGTGAATTTTTTTCATTTCCGAAAAACTCGGAAGGTTATGCAATATTTTATTATATTAGGAAATATTATAAAATATTAGCAACTTCCGCATTATACCCGCAATTTCGTACGCATGGAAACAACCTAAAAACAACTTATTTATAGTGCTTACCTGAAACAAAGAAAAACCGCAAATCAAATCCGTATTTCTATAAAATCAAGTCAAATCTATTTTATTTATCGATAGAGATTAAGATAGCTGCAACCGAATGGTACAAATATTTTTTAAACTTTTAATTAAAACGAAACATAGTTGTCAATAATTACAACATGCTGCAAATGCAATAGTTTTCAACGCAAATGTGAGAATTTTCTACTCCTGTTGGGGTAACGCAATAAAGATTAGAAATTTTTAATTTCCTTTATTCTGCTTTATTTTAATTCAAAAGTACTTCAAAATGAATTTAAAAAGTCTATGAATTAATATTATTTAATTTTAAATGCATCAAATTCTAAGAAAATAAACAGAATCGGTTAAAATTATTGTTCGAAAACATTTTAAGCCTAAAATACAAACTGAAGTCTTACTCATTTGACGGCGGGAAAGTGAAAAAAGTGCCGTTTTTACTACTTTCCTCGCAATTTTTCCGTTTTTTCTTTTTAAAAGAACCTCCCCGTCTCTTAAAGAAAATATTTTTTTGAAAAAATCAGGCGAATTGAGTAGAGCAGTCCTCGAGTTTTGTGCTTAACAACATATTTGGCGATTCAGTTTTATACAGTTTACGAATATTGTTTCATATACAATTTTTGACTGTATGCGTGTGTTGTTGGGGGTCTTTCTTCCATCATATGTTTTTTCCAGGTTCACTTTTGTACCATGATTCGTGTTCCTCTTGATACTTGCGGCTAACCTTTGGTTTTGTCTGCTAATAACCAGAATTTCTATAATATTAAAGTGATAAATAAAAAGAGTATTTATTTTAAGACTGTTTTTAATAAAACTACAAATTTCATTATATAATACACTTATTGGCCAATCAATTGGAAACCTTTGAGATTTACATTTGAGTGCTCGCTAGGGATGAATTATGCAAATTTTTTATTATGGCATGGATCACACTTGGTTAGAATGCTAGTATAAGTAATGTGTTAGAGTGCTTTTCACGACGAATAAAGTAAAATGGGGAAAGTGACAGATCTTTTATCATTTGAAAAAGGGCTTATTGTTGGTTTGTTTATCAGCTGCCTCGATTTCGAAGACGGCAGATGTCATTGGGTTTTCAAAAGTTGGAATCGGAACCCACAGTCCTTCTCTAGAAGACGTAACTGCGGTTGGAGCACAGTTTTCCAAGAGCGTGATCGGCGTCATCTGCGACGAATTGTACGGCAGAACAGGGACTCTACAGTAATTCAACTGACATAAACCGTCAGCGAAGGCTCTTTCCAACAGATTTCAGCCCGAACCGTACACAGAGAATTGCATGGGATAGGGAATGCTAAGTTGGGTGGCTTTGAGAAAATCACTCATTTCTGCCCGACACGCAAAAATTCGTTTGCAGTGGAAAGAAGATAATAGGCATCTGAGGATTGAAAACGGATAATGTGATCGGATGATTCACGCTACACCTTATTTTGCACTGATACTGATGGAAGACGTCGAATATGGCGAGAACCCTACGGAGCCATGAATCCATCTTGCCCCTACTGAGCAAGGGTCTGGAGGGAGTATCATGATATGGAGCATGCTCTGCTGACATGGAAGTGGTGCCCTTGTGTTCCTCGATGGTAAACAAACAGCCATGCGATACCTAGATATACTGGCAGATCAAGTGCACCCTGAAATGTTGAATTTTTATCCTGATGGCAACGGATATTTCATGGACGATAATGCAACTATACATCCTGCCAGAAGTGTTCGAAATTGGATCGCTGAGCATCAGTCTGACTTCCAACAAATACCTTCCGAGGCCACCGCATAGCCCGGATCTTAATCCCATAGAAAATGTGTGGGATATGGTGGAAAGACGCATCCGACAGCACTCTCCTCTTTCAGCTAATTTACAAGATCTAAATAGCTGCATTGCCAAAGCATGGTATCCTCTGGATGTAAATGCACCTCAGGAGCTTGTAGAATTGATACCCAAATGAATCAGAGGAATTATCCGTGCAAAAAGTGGTCCAATAAAATATTAATCTTGGGTTTCTAATTCATTGGCCAGTGAGTGATCTTTTTTGCTTTAAGAATGATTTTTTTAAAAATATGCATGAACATGCACATCATTATCCTGAATTATTTGAAATGTCAGATTTTTTATACAACCACCTGTAATCCTAATTAATGTATTAGTGCATGTGGAGTCTAATTATATACAAAGTCTATTTTCTCTCTCTCTCTCTCTCTCTCTCTCTCTATATATATATATATATATATATATATATATATATATATATATAT
>JAOUZG010028424.1:302796-320551 GCA_026289955.1 Argiope argentata
ATAAGGACGAGTAGCCGGCGTGAGTTAGTTAGTTGCTATAGTGATTTGATCGAGTGAGTTGAGAGTTTGCTCTGAAATAAAAAGCGTCTCGCTGGACTAAAGGATTTGTGAGCTGTGTTTGCGTTTGCTGTTAACGCTGTGTTATTGAGCTCGCTGCGATTTACTGTATCTGTGCTATACGATAGCTGTTTTGCAGTCTGTTTTTATCGTGCGTAAGACTTGAATTTACGCTGTAATTAACTGTTGACTGCTGGATTGTATTTATCTGAAATTTTTACTTTATTAATTATCCTGTAAATAGCTGTAAATAAACTTTGTTTGTGCTGTCCTCATACAAAGTCCATTCAATCCGAATCCGCTACACTAAAAACGTAACAACTGGTGTCAGAAGTGGGATTGAATGGTGAAGACTAGAGCGATGGAGGAAGCAGATAAAGCAAAATTTGAACAGCTCTTTGCTTTCATTAAAGAAATGAAAGAAGGGCAAGAGAAGATGGCGAAGACGATAGAACGAGGACAAGAGAAGATGGAGAAAATAGAACAAGGCCAAGAGAATATGGAGAAGAAGATAGAACAAGGGCAAGAAAAGATGGAGGAGAAGATAGAACAAGGCCAAGCTAATATCGTTGAAGCAATCAATTCCAAAATAGATGCTTTAGCGGGAAAGGTTCAAGAGAACGACGCAAAGATTCACAATATTCAGCAGAGTTGTGAACAGAATGGGGAAAATCTCCGTAGAGTTGAAGAGAAATTTGATGAAAGATTAAACACCTTTGAGCAAGAAATTGAGAGGAAAGTCGAGGAAAAATTGAAGAGAATGGAAGGTGCTCAGATAAAAGCTGAAAACCCATCCTCGAATGTTCGTGAGCCCGAAATATTTCAACATGGACCTGCTATTCCTAAATCAAGCATTAAAGTTTCCACGTACGACGGAAAAACATCCTGGCAAGTCTACAAGACTCAATTCTCCACCATCGCAGAAGCCAATGGTTGGGATCCAGTCACGAAGGCTCGTCAACTGGCTGCATCACTACGGGCTGAAGCTGCTGATATTTTGAGAACTATTCCCGAAGATCAACATCTAGAATTTGAAGCTCTTTCAAACGCTATGGAGTTGCGCTTCGGAGAAAAATGCCTCAAGGACTATAGCCGTCTGCAATTAAAGACCCGGCAACAACGATCGAATGAAAGCCTGCAAGAGCTTGCAGCAGATGTAGAGAGGCTCTCCCATCTTGCCTTCTCCGACTGTCCTGCCGAGGTACGGGAAACACTGGCCCTGCAGTATTTCATCGACGGTGTGAGGGATCCAGAGATACAAAAGTCACTGCGAATGGCTGAATTGAATTACTTGAAATCAGCCTTGGTTTACTCAATGAAATTTGAAGCAGCTCAGCAAGCTTCACGGAGGGATCGCCACTCAGTAAGAGGTGCTACGGTTCAAGATGTATCAGACTCTTCGATGCAAAATCTAACTGAAGTGGTAAAAACAATTTGCGAGGTTATCCGGAAAGGAGATGAAAGGCCCAATAAACATGGCCAGAGAACTGTGAAATGTTGGAAATGCGGCGACGAGGGCCATGTTCAAAGGAATTGTTCAGCCCGCTTAAATAAACAGGCTAAAGACTCTTCTCAAAACAACCAGGAAAACTAGAATTTGGCGGTCTCGCGGGGCGGAGGTTGCCAGATGAAGAAAAGCCCCATTTTGGAGTTTTACAGATATCTTCCAGAGGCGGCGGTGAAAATGGTTTATTTGTTGAAGCCTTCGTCAACGGAACTCCCTGCCGAATGATCGTTGACACAGGAGCCAACGTAACCATCATGCGAAGAGATGTTGCAGAACAACTCGGAAGGAAAATTCTCTGGACACCGCCCTGCGTCACCCTCCAAACAGTCACTGGTGACAAAATCCCGATTATTGGAAAAATGAATATTGTGATAAGATTTGGAAATGCTACTTATGACCATGCCGTTTACATAGCTGAAATTACAGATGATTTTATACTTGGACTGGACTTTCTGAAGAAATATGATTTTTTTATTGACTTTAAAAATAACTCCCTGCACTCCACATCAGAAGTCGTGACTCTTTTCCAATTAGGTTCTGGAGGACTAAACACCTGCCATCGGATTGTTGCTTCAACAGATTTTGTTATCCCCGCTAGAAGAGAAATAATTTTAGAGGGATCTACTGGCGAAACGGAGAATTTCCTGTTTGGTGTTGTTGAATTTTCCAGTGACGGGAGTCTTCCAAGCGGTACGATGGTGGCCTCCAGTCTTGTAGATCTCTCCAAAAAGAATGTACCCATCAGGGTTATCAATGTCAGTAATAAATCAAAATTAATTAAGAAGGGTGAAGTTCTAGCTAAATGCTCTCCAGTTACCTGTATCGAGAAAAATCCCTGCTTAACATCAAAGGAGTCTTCCGACTGTTTAAGCCTGGAATTACTTAAAGACACTGAATTGAAGGAGGAGCAAAGAGTCGAGGCAGGAAGAGTTATTGATGAATTTAAAGACTTATTCTCCCAAACATCCGATGATGTCGGGAGAACAAAGTTAACGCAACACCAAATAAATACTGGAAATCATCCTCCTATACGACAGAACGCCAGAAGATTGCAATTTGCCAAAGTGGAAGAGGTGAAAGATTTGTTAAATGAGATGCAAGAAAAGGACGTCATTGAACCTTCGTCTAGTCCTTGGGCCTCTCCCATCGTTTTGGTCCGAAAGAAAGATGGTTCTACAAGATTCTGTGTAGATTACCGGCGATTGAATGACATCACGAAGAAAGATTCGTACCCTCTTCCCCGAATCGATGATACACTAGATACACTCCCCGGGAACGAGTGGTTCTCCACTCTCGATCTGAAGAGTGGATACTGGCAAGTGGAGATTCATCCTGACGATCGTGAGAAAACAGCGTTCACAACTGGAGGACATGGACTGTGGCAATTTAAGGTCATGCCTTTTGGCCTCTGTAATGCTCCAGCAACTTTTGAACGCCTAATGGAGACAGTTTTAAAAGGACTTACTCCAGAAGCTTGCCTCGTTTACCTTGATGACATCATCATTGTCGGACGGAATTTTGAAGAGCATCTTTGTAATTTGAGAAAGGTTCTAGATAAATTAAAAGATGCCAACTTGAAGTTGAATCCATCTAAATGTCGTTTGTTTCGTCATGAGGTAAGCTACCTTGGACACATAATTTCTGCAGCGGGTGTCCAAACAGACCCGGAAAAAGTGTCAGCAGTTAGAGACTGGCGCCGCCCTGAAAATATGCATGAACTTAGAAGCTTCTTGGGCCTCTGTACATATTGCAGGAGATTTGTTAAGGGGTTTTCTTTAATCGCTAGACCACTACACAGGTTAACTGAAAACAAACAAAAATTCTTGTGGTCGGAGGATTGCGAAAAGGCATTTAACGACTTGAAAGAAGCCTTGACATCGGCTCCCATCCTGTCCTATCCTGATCCTGAAAAACAATTCATCCTGGATACAGATGCAAGTAATGAGAGCGTTGGAGCAGTATTATCTCAAGAAATCGACGGCCACGAACGTGTCATCGCATATTGGAGCAAGTGTCTTTCGAAACCAGAACGAAATTACTGTGTCACCAGGAAAGAATTGCTCGCTATAGTGAAGGCCGTGGAGAATTTTCATAGTTACCTTTATGGAAGAACATTTCTGCTCCGAACGGACCATGCATCTCTGACTTGGCTTTTAAATTTCAAGAATCCGGAGGGTCAGATAGCCAGATGGATACAGAAACTTCAAGAATACGACTTTGAAATTAAACATCGAAAAGGGTCGTTGCATGGAAATGCAGATGCCTTATCAAGAAAGCCCTGCTCCGAGGGTTGTCGCTATTGCTCCTCTGCTGAAAAGAAATATGGGCTTGTTACACCAACTGTGCGCCAAATCGCAGGAGCCGTCCCACCTCATTCTGATCCCTGGAGCGATGAAGAGGTTCGCAAAGAACAAATAAATGATCCTGACATTAAACCGATTATAGAATTCATGCAATCAAACAATTCAAGACCTGAATGGCAGGACATTTCAAGCCTCAGTACTGGGACTAAACGTTATTGGGCTCTCTGGAATTCACTCGAAATTAGAAACGGCATATTGTATAGAAAATGGGAGTCCGAAGATGGGAAGTCATTTAAGTGGCAACTTGTACTTCCCCGATCAAGGATAAACCAAGTTCTGAAGGAGTTACACAGCAGTCCTGCAGGTGGCCATTTCGGAGTCATGAAGACAATTCATAAAGTCCGGGAGCGTTTCTATTGGATCAACTTGAAAGATGATGTTCAAGAATGGTGCAGAACATGTGATGACTCTAACGCCCGTAAAGGACCAAAAACACGCAGTCGTGGTAAGTTACAGCGGTATAATGTAGGTGCACCATTTGAGAGAATCGCCTTTGACATCTTGGGACCTCTTCCTCGGACGGACAATGGAAATAGAAACATTCTAGTTGTTATGGATTATTTCACGAAGTGGCCAGAGGCTTATCCAATTCCTGATCAAGAGGCGACTACTGTAGCAGAAGTCTTACTTCAGAACTAGATTTCCAGATTTGGAACACCTCTTCAGCTTCACTCCGATCAAGGGAGGAATTTTACTTCTGCTGTATGTCAAGGACTCTGCAAACTCCTCCGAATCGACAAAACTCAGACAACACCTCTTCATCCCCAATCAGACGGCATGGTAGAGAGGTTCAATCGTACTATTCTAAATAACCTCTCTCTTTTCGTTTCGAAAAACCAACAAGATTGGGATCAGAAACTACCCCTGTTCCTGCTTGCTTATAGAAGCGCGGTTCACGAAACGACTGGCTTCACACCATCCAAGATGCTCTTTGGACGGGAACTCCGACTGCCCTGTGATCTTCTGTTCGGGTGTCCACCGGATACGCCTTCTTCGCCTGTGGATTATGTTCAAGACCTCCAGGCCCGTTTAGAAGACGTACACAGGTTTGCCCGAGATCGGATCAACATAGCGACGGAAAAGATGAAGACCAGGTACGACACGAAAGCCACTGGACATGAATTCAAGGAAGGTGACAAGGTATGGTTCTGGAACCCGATTCGACGAAAGGGACTCTCTCCGAAGCTGCAGTCTTCCTGGGAAGGCCCTTATACAGTCCTGAAAAGACTGAATGACGTCGTGGTTCGAATAAGGAAGTCACCGAACTCAAAACCAAGAGTAGTACATTACGACCGGCTAGCCCCTTATTATGGTGACTTGTCAAATACTTAGTTGAAACCATGGTTTCATCATTTATGTAAATATGACCTGTATATTTGTAAATAGTGTTCTTTATGTTAATTCTTTTCAATGATTTTGTCTGTAATTATGTGTGTATGGTATTGTTACTTTTGAGTGTCTTCTGCTCAGGGTCTGTACTGCCCGGGACGTGCAGTCCTTGAGGAGGGGGCAATGTTACAAGCGGGTGTGCGGCACGAAAACTCGCCAAGGTTGGCCACGTTTGGCGATGAGCCTCGCGCCAGCTTGATTGGTTTGGCGAAAGGAATAATCTAGTAGCCGCTAGATTGTGCGCGATGTTTTGAGAATTTTCACGAGACTCAGGTGCACGCGCTTCTCGGCTATATAAGGACGAGTAGCCGGCGTGAGTTAGTTAGTTGCTATAGTGATTTAATCGAGTTAGTTGAGAGTTTGCTCTGAAATAAAAAGCGTCTCGCTGGACTAAAGGATTTGTGAGCTGTGTTTGCGTTTGCTGTTAACGCTGTGTTATTGAGCTCGCTGCGATTCACTGTATCTGTGCTATACGATAGCTGTTTTGCAGTCTGTTTTTATCGTACGTAAGACTTGAATTTACGCTGTAATTAACTGTTGACTGCTGGATTGTATTTATCTGAAATTTTTACTTTATTAATTATCCTGTAAATAGCTGTAAATAAACTTTGTTTGTGCTGTCCTCATACAAAGTCCATTCAATCCGAATCCGCTACACTAAAAACGTAACTATATATATATATATATATATATATACTCTTTGTTGTCTTTCATGAGTTGTAATTCTTATTTCTTAAAATCTGTTATTGGAACATTGCACTTGTCGCGATGGAAGGTCACGGTACGAACCTGCGACTTTAGGACCGGTAGTCGAGTAACATAGCCACTACACCAAAAGTCGACTTCTTGTATAGTGGCTATGTTACTCGACTACAGGCCCTAGCTTCGCAGGTTCATATCGCAACCTTCACACGTGACATTGGTGACCTTGGCAATCGTAACCTTCTGGTCTGTCGTGGCGCCATCTACAGGCAAACAAAGCCGTCGCTCATTCGACTCATCAAGCAAATACGAGGCCGTCGGTCACTCGACGCACCAACGAACTCACTCGCTCACCATGCGCTTGGCGCTTGTATTACCAAAATTTAAGAGCAGAATTCTTATATTTATTCATTATAATTTAATACGCCTCTTACAGTAAATAAAATTGCTCGAATGCATTTTATTGTGAATTAGTATTTTTTCTGAAATATTAAACGCAATTATTTCCTTTTATCTTTTCTTTCACCCCTATTTCGACTGAATAAACTCATCTTAACGCATGCACAAAAGCGCAATGGGTAGCGAATGTGTGAATGAACAGAATACAATAACTCAATGGTCCTCTTATCATAGACAATTATTGTATGCATTGAAAATATATTGATTTTTTAATTATGTATATTTGATCCTTGTGAATCGTAATTTTTTTTGTTGATTATTTTTCCCTATCTTTTCAGTCTAAATATGACTTTTAACGGCGTAGCTGTTAAAACAAATAATGTACCACTCTCTCATTTACAGTGTATTTTGAGTGCAAATTTAAAACGCTAGTAAACTTTTAATCTAACTAAAGAAGTGTGAGTTTTTCAATAGTAAAAGAAGTTCAGTACATTATTTGAAAATTTTGCTTAAATTATTCAATTTAATATTTTCTTCTTCGCTTATGTGAATTGTTTGGAATGTTATTCCATTCGTTAATTAATTTCACCTTGATCATTTCCCCCCATCTGATTTTGAAAAGGATGGGAGATGAAGTACCATTTCATTGAAGTACACAAAACCCATTTTTAAGAAAAAATCAAACAAGATATTCGAAATTAATTCCTCTTCTTAATATCAGATGGCAGCGCATTCTTGTTGTCATGCGGAAACCCATCCAGTTTCTTCTGAAATTAGTAGTTTTTGAAGAAAATATGTATTATCTTTAAGAAATATTGGTATTCGAAATTAATTCCTCTTCTTAATATCAGATGGCAGCGCATTCTTGTTGTCTTAATAGTTATGCAGGAAAGATTTCTTGTTTGCTTAGCAGTCATAAAAAGTAGACGCTCACGTGGAGTGTGAATTGCAAGGGAAAAAATGAGCAGATTTATTTTAATGATCATGCGGAAACCCATCCAGTTTCTTCTGAGATTAGTAGTTTATGAAGAAAATATGTATTGTCTTTAAGAAATATTGGTAATCAGGATATTGAATTGCTCTTCGGAAATTGTATAAAAATAAGGATTAGCTAGAAGTGAATAAAAGGATGACCAGTCAAGGAAAACGTTTTCTGATTTTCTTTTGAGAACAAAAACACAGAGTATGTGCTGCCAGATATTGCAGAAATACTTTATTATGCTAATGTTGCCTATATTCGACAAATAAATTCAAGCAGAGTGTTAATTAATAATAATAATGAAATTAATTAATAAAATTTAATGTTTCGTTAATTTATAAAGAAGTTAAGTTACAATAATTTTACTCAAACGTATCAAAAGAAATGTGAAAGAGAGATAGATTGAAAGTTGTCATAACGAACAGATTATGGAATCACAAGACAGTAAATTTATGTTTTTACTTGAATTTTATAAATGTGAAAAAGTTATCCACGCACTTTATAAGCGTGTCTGGAAAATATTTTATAAATGTGTTTTTTTATATTTCTTTTACCGTATAGCTTTTAATGAAAATGTTTCTGAATGGACATCATCGATTTTTTTTCAATTCCTACTATTAGTTCACACTCTCCCTAGACATATAAATAATCTTGTTCAAATTTTCTATCCTTAATAAAATATTTTTTATTCATCCATTCAAGTTCAATTACCTTTTTTTTAAACTTTTAGTGGATGATACCTGATGTAATACAATTTTTTCAAATATTAATTAATTAATTTTTTATTAATTAACTTTTTAGACAAAAATTTCATTTCAATCCGTCGGATGACTAACGAATTCAGTTTGTTTTCCCCCACTCTAATGAGGTTAGGCTTAACATGTTTTCGGCTGATTATTTTAAGCGATTCAGTTTATTTTCTTAGTATTTGATGCATTTAAGATTAAACGTTGTTGATTAATCGATTTTTCAGATTTCATTTTCAATTACTTTTGAATTAAAATGAAACAGAATAAAGGAAATTAAAAATTTCTAATCTGTATTGTGTTACCCCAACTGACGTAGAAAATTCAAGGATTTGCATTGTCCTAATTATTAAAAATTCAAGCATGCGCAGTGTGTTTTGATTTATTTTTGACTGATACGGACATGATTTTGTTTTGGCAATACATATTTTTTTGATCAATTATTCCTATTGATTGTAATCATTTAATAAAAAGTAACTAAATAAAAAAATTCTTTGTTGACATAAAAAGGAATCGACTTAATTTTTTATATATATATTACTTGTTTTCTAGTTATTTCTTTGAAGCATTTAACGGAAGACATAAATTGCCACTCCAAGTATAGGATTTTTGAACTGAAAGTTTCCGAAAATAAATAATGAAATCAACTAAAAAAAACACTGAAGATTAGTTGTAAATTTTAGCTACGACAAAAAAAACAAACAGCTCTTTTAAGTGTCTAGAAGTTAATGAAATTGTATTGGTATCAGTTTCAGCCAGTGCTAATTATGGCTGCAATTATCCGTAGATCTTCCGATCTTTTACCTCTAAATTTCTTTCAGCTGTAAAAGATCATTTTTCTCAGTGGTTCATTGGTTTTATTAGAATACTGGTCAATGAGTTTGAAAATTCTCCTAATATAAATATTGTTACGTTTATAGCGTAGCGGGTTCGGATTGAATGGACTTTACTTGAGGACAGCACAAACAAATTTATTTACAGGATGACTTGATAAAGTAAAACTTCAGATAAACACAATCCAACAGTTACTTACAACGTAAATGCAAGTCTTACGCACAATAAACACAGACTGCAAAAAGCTGTCGTATAGCACAGCAAACGTAAACACAGCTCACTAATAACAAGCGAGAAAAGTAATCCGCTAGTCCAGCGAAAGGCTTCCCTTCTGAGAGGAATTGCAGATTGCGGCAGCCCGTTCCTTATATAGCGTTCGAAGCAACGAGGCGCACCGGGAACTGTCTCAGGTTTACCAGAATATTCCCCTCACCAAATGGAATCGGCTGGAGCGGAGCTCCTTGTGAAGCGTCGCCAACGTTTTAAGTGCGAGTTTCTCCCGCTTGTAACAATATTGTTATGAATTTGTAATACTGCTTCCCGACACAGTTAGATTCGTCGTAAGAAAGACCATTTGATGATAATCTCCATTAGATGCTGTGTAGAGTTAGCCTTATAAGCCAGATAACATCTACGATACTGAAGTCGACTTTTGTATTATGGTCTGGTTACTCGGCTACAGACCCTAGCGTCGCAGGTTCATATCGTGACCTTTAATCGCTACGTTGGTAACCTTGACAACGCAACCTTTTGCACCAGTCGTGGCTCCATCTACCCGCAGCAAATTCGTCAGACTAACTTGACGAAGGCAAGCAAAACAAACAACACAAAAAATCGTCAGACTCACTTGACAAGCAGCAGCAACTCGCCATAATGCTTGGTGCAATACAAAAAAAAAATGTTCGCTGCTTCGCCGACTTACTGGTGGGGGAGTACTGTAGCGTTAGCCTTATAAGTCAGAAAACATCTACAATACCGAAGTCGACTTTTGTATTGTGGTCATGTTACTCAACTACAGGCCTTAGCGTCTCAAGTTCGTATCGCGACCTTCAATCGCTACAGCTGATCAGATGCCAAATAAATGACCCCCGGGTCTGGCGACAAAATGGATGACGCTTGTACTCCAAGAACAGCGGCGATAGAACCAATAGATGGTAAGTTAAAATTAATTCTTCAGAACCTTCTCTCCTCTGCTCTGGAAAACATTAAAGGCTGGATGTCGAAGTCAGTCGCGTAGCGAGTCAACGACGACTTAGTTGGATCAATCCAGCGAAACGCAAGCGCTGAATGGAGTTGAAGCAAGCAAGTGATTGGTTAATTGAGATATGCACCCAATCTTGAAGTTTTGTTTCCCCGGCAGCACCGAGTCGGAATACCCAATTGTATAGTAGTCGGCAGTTGAGTTATGCAGACAAAAGAAGGAGGCAATGGAATAGCTGGTGTTTGGAGAAACCTTTGTGAATAGCTACGCGGATTCCCTCCTCCCGCTGAGTTCTGTCTGGTAGTTTTGTGCACTGTCTTTGTTGTCTACCACTTTTTCTACTTATGAACTCCTGTTTGTCATAAATGCTGCTGTCTATTGCTTGTGTACGACTCGTCTGTGCACTCATATCTTCGTTTTAATAAATGGCGTTATTTGTTATTATGACCTGCTATTGACTGTGCTTGACTATAGGATGAAGTGGAAGTCGAAATAAATCTAAAAAGAACTTAAATAAGTATGCTAAGGAAATATGCTTAAAGATACTGGACATTGGATCTTGAACCAAAATGTAATTTCCTCTAATACTGGGCAGTGGACCGCTAAGCCTTAAAAGTGTTATAAATTTAAATGCATGATATTTCAATTCTTTATGTCTTTTAATTTTAATAATATTAACATCCTGTTTTGTTTGAGTGGCATCAGGGTCTTTTAAGACATTGAATTTTTCAATTTCTGCCACTTAGCGTGGACGTCACTTAAACTAAGTTTTTCCTTCAATTAGTGGGAAAATATTCGGGACGTTTAATTTCAGAACAATCTGGTAAGCCAAGCAATTATTGTTCTGATTCTTTTTTCAATTACTTGTAGAATAGAGAAAGAATAAAATTAATTACATAGAACTTTTTGCTTGTAGAATAGAGAAAGAATAGGATTTTTTTCTTGTAGACTAGATAAAGTATAGTAAGCGACAAATAACTCGAATTGAGATTTTGACTTATGTCCCCGTTTCAGACTTCCATGGTTTCAAAAAACAATATTTTTGGAAAATGTCCATCTGTCTGTTCGATTTTAAATATTTCTATCGAATTCTGAGTATGGGTTCAGAGGAAGTCCAGCTGTTTGAATATTATTTAATACAATAGTTACGAAGCGAAGAGAGCTATGTATATAAAATTCAATAAACACATTTAACATCTATGCTTCAAACAAATGAAAAATTTAGAGCCAAATCAAAAATTGATTGTCTATCGATCTGTACTTTCCAGACGTAATGAAACAAGATAATTCAAAAACACAATGACTTAAATATATCAAATTTGGCATGTGATTTTATGACTTCAATTGCAGCTTTTTGTAAAATCTTTGCTTTAGTCGCTTATTAAAAACTTATTTAAAACTCTAATTCGATTTTTGGATTTTTCTAACTCATGTCAAGGATTAATCGTCAAATATCTCGCCAAGGATGACACGATAGACTAAATTATTAAAGCATTTAGTAAATTATCCAAAGTTAATGTTTCGTAACTTTTGCACGCCATTGCCATGAAGACGCTCTCTGGCATTACAAGTTTATTTGAGAATATCCCAGAAAGTTTTGGGGGAGACCACTCCCACTTATTAATTCATTGTTTCTTCTTTTAAACGGACATTTAATCTCACCTCATCTGCTAAGTTAAAATTAGACAGACACATAAAATCTATTGGATGAATCGTGTAGTAGAATGCAGATGAAAACTATAACTTTTGTTAATACATGCATGGCAACATGAACGATTGTAATAGAAATTTTATTGAATATAAACATGAAGTCTTCCTGCGCTACGTCTTAGTGTGTGTTTTATATGATTATCAGAAATTATGTTTTATATATTGAAACATACAATATTCTGATTCCGAAACACATATGGGATTTGGTGGGCCAGAATGGATAGCTATGACTCGTTTTTCTGTGAAAAAGTCTGTATGTTGGTGTTAATGCTTCGATTAAATCCTAACATACGATACCCCTTTGGCGCCATTTTGAAAAATGTCGCCAAAGCAAAAACGACGCATTTACGAATGTCGCCATTTTTATTTTTTGATTGCATCAGCGCTCAGAAAAAAGACTTCCAACTCAACAGGAACCATACCTTAGGCAACCAGCCAACGAGTGTCCGTTACAGAAATGACGTCACGGCTTCTCGGTATAAAGTCGCCAAATCAAGGGGTACCGTATACTAGGATTAAACCTAGTGCTTCGTCCGAATCTTCTGTAATCTTATATTCATGGACGATTGGTCTGCTGTTCAGAGTGGCTTCGACATCACATAACTGTCATCAGATTAGTGGTGTCTAAATAGGGTTTTCCGCTGACACTGATGATCCCAATCAGTCCTTACCACCAAGTCGTCCGTAGGGCAATGCATTTCCATGGGATGTATAAAACTCATGTACTTCAGAAGATACGTTATTCCACAAGAACTTGCAACAATTTTTCTGGGTTACAATCGCCATGCAAGTAATAACAAGAATTATAATTTTGATCTATATGACGTCATTCTCGGATACCTCAGGCATGACAAGGTGTAGTCTCTCTCAGTATAAAGGTATCATTATACAAACAATGTGTTTTTAATCAAAAGTATATTCACTTTTTTAAAAAACCCATTATATGTGTTATATGCTTCTAATGTTATGTAAGTATTCAAAAATAGAGCACACAAGTCCCCCAAAAAACAGTCATGTATATTTGACTTAGATATGCATTCATACATAATAAATAGTCACAAACATCAAAATTTACCTTTACGTATAATTTTGTACAATAGACATAAAAGTTATCGAAAGTTTCAGTTTCTTTTTTAACGTGTATGTATGTATAAAGATGCAACATTGGAAATCTTGTTTTTCCAAGAATTTTTCTCCATTTGCAAATATAAGTTAGATAAAAATCAGCCTGTCAGGATTTTATACTTACTGTTTGGGATTTTATACTTACATGAAATACAAATTAACACTCTTGAATTCAAATTATTTATAAATTTTTTATCCTATACATAAAATGTGTTGAAATGATTTAATACAGGATTTATTAAGGGTCACTGGTCCAATAATGCATTTATTATACATATCTCCAGTTAATCACTCTATGCTGTATATATACCTCAAAATATAACGATATATTAGCCGCAATGCTATTATAAGAAAATAATTAATAAAACTGCTACTAGTACTGTAAATTAGAAACTAGAATTTGGCAATGGAACTTGTCAAATATTTCTTCAATAACTTTGTTTTCCGTTTATTCTTCCGTAATAAAAAATGCCGTTAGATATTGTAAGAATTTTAATCTTTTTGATCTTTTATTGTTTGAAAGGGCAGTTCAATGGGTTTTCTGATCACACATAAGCTCTGTTAGTTGATTCATTTCCTTATAGAAGCAACTATATTTCTTCAATTGAACTGATTTGCTTCGAAAAGACGTAAAGTGGTTTTAAGTTATTTGACTAAAACTTTAAATTTGTTTTTGCATTAATAACGCTTCAAAACACTTCCAAAAATATGCTAAATAAGATAAATAAACGAAATAATGTTTAAAAACTTTGTTTGTTTGCATCATCATTAACCTAACTGTTATATCTATGCATAGTATAAAATGGCTTCCTGAAAACGTCTGTGTGTTTGAACCACAAAAACTCGAAAAATTGTTAACGGAAAATGAAGATATTCATACCATTTTGTAGAGCATTTATTGGAGAAGGTTTTAGTGCATTAAAGTCATAGCAAAAAAAAAGGAGTTTTATAATTAAGATTTTAACTTTGCCCTTATCTGCGCATGTGTAAATAGCAAGAGCTGTGGTATGCATATGCGATACTTATTTATTTATTTTTTTTACGTCTGATTTTAAACAGCGTTTCAAAACTCATTATGTGTTCAGTATAAAAAAGTAAATTCAACCATGCCCAGAAGAGGAAAAAAACTTCCGATTAGCGAATATCAGAGAAATTATATCCACACTTAGGGAAGGCGAGTCTTTGTTGAGCGAAGTAACTGTCTTTTTTTAAATCGCACTGCAACTGAATGCGGTGACAGAATGAATCACGTGAACGAAATGAACGAATCTGTTTTGTCTATGGACCTTTGCAACTGTCTAAATATTTCTGAATGTGTGCTGTAAAAATTGTTTTGTATTTTTGATAATTTCTAAACAGATTTTTATGTTTGTTTGATGCTGCTTAAGATGCCCCTGTCGTATCGGGTGGAGACTAGACTAGAAGTTCAAAGCTAATTTTTCTTCTTGGATGCCACGGGCAACGCGATGCGAGCACTACTAGTTAAGAACAAAGGGCAAAAGGTGTCCCAAAATTAACGCAAAATCTGAATTGGAAAACCTTTGATAGCTGATTGTTTAGGGTTAGTAAAAATGGAACGTTTCGATTAAATTACGTGCTTTCCTTGTTGAACAATATTTCAAAAATAATGAAAGTATGGCAGCCACAGTTCGAAAATTTGAGAATTGCCCCACTAGATCGTGTGATTTAACACCTATGAATTTATTTTTATGGGGTTATTTAAAACCAATGGTCCATACTAACACGCTTACAAGCACTCACCCGTTGATGAAGGAAATCCATTGATGTTTCAATGAAAATCTGCCACATTTATGCATTATGGTCATGGAAAATTGCCAGAAAAGAGTGGCTAATGGATGACACCTGATGTTGATACAGTTTTTTCAAATATTAATTCATTCATTAAATTTAATTAATTTTTAATACTTTAAATAGAGTTTTAGCAGTTTGCAATGAAAGTTGAAATCAGCAGGCGGGAGTTCAATAGTTAAAATGCGAGGATTTCGATGTTTTTCACGTGAAAGTGAAAAATACAAGTTCAATTTTTGAGGAAATCAATAATTTTTTAATAAATTATTAATTATCATGTCAGAAGATTATGTTGTTTTGGGGATGAGATTTTTTTTCAACAAAAATCTGTATTCGAAAAATAAAAATTTTATTATCTACATGAGCATCTAAAAAAAGCAGCTTTTAATAATGGTTGTCATTGCATGTACAAAAGCGCTGATTTTTTTAAAAAAATAATTCAATGACTACCGCAGTAAAACTTAGAAAAAATGTCATTTTGGGCACGTGATTATATGCAATGAAAGAAATAGGAAATGTGATATTTTTTAAAACAATAAATGGATCAACAATAAATGGAAAAAACAATAAATGGATGAACAATAAATGGTTTTTTGGATCGTTTGCAATACTCAAGCAGTTAATTCAATGGAATAATTAAAATGAATAAAAATATAATTTAACTTGCACGGCTACGTGGTTACTTGACCGTTCAAGAAATTATGTTGAAATTATATGAAATTATTATATATATTAAAACAGGCATAGCAGATTTCCTTTTAATCTTTATATTAATTGCAATTATTTAATAAAAAAATATAAGATAAAAAATTTCTTTGTTCATCTAAGTAGGAATTGACTTTAAAAATTATTATATTTTTGTTTTTTATAATCCAGATCTTATGTTAATACGTTGTTCCGTTGTGTTGCAGAATGAATGGTGACAAACTGAAATCTTGCGCTAGTTTTGGAACAACCCCTTAAAATATAATGCGTTATCTACATCTATTCAAATTCGGACGGTAAGGTCGGTATTTCAAATAGCATTAAGTTGTTTATTAATCCAAATACATGCTCAAAGTATGAAAATAACAGTTACTTTTTAAGCTAGTAATAATTAGTTTTTTAATGAATTTCATGATGGGTATTAAGTAGCAAGAAAAATTAATTGAAAATATCACAGATATTTTAAACTTAATTTATCATTTTTGATTATGTTAGAATTCAAAAGTGCCACTAGTCCTAAAATTTATGCAAAATATAAAACACTGGGTTTTTGTCTCTAAAAAGCAATATTTTTTTTAAAAAAGGGTTTTCTTATGTATATTGAATTTGCTTTAGTAAACTTTAATAACATATATATAGTAGTATATTAAAGTAGCACATAAGTTGTAGTAAGGAAAAAAGATGACTGTAATTAAGATTGCTTTGATGTTTTCTAATTGTATAAAATACTTTTGGTTACTTAAATGTTACAATGTTTTAAAAGTGGGTAAGTTGAATGCAGTTAAATTTTACCCTTTTAATAATGTATAAAAGAAACCTTCTAAATGCTCAACGTTATGTACAGAAATAGGATGCTAACAGCCGGCGTCCTGGCATAAGGGTCACTCGTCTTCCCTGTGATCTGGGCGTCTCGGGCTCGAGTCCCGACGTGATTGTTTTCCTGTGTTCTATCTGTAAGGTGCGTGTGCATGTGCCCCCCTGTAAAAAGAGGCTGTGCAAGTGAATGTGATAAGTGAGTAGCAAAAAATCGTTTTCTTGGCGCTAGTTGGCTCTGCTACAAAACAAGAGAGGCTGATTGGGCTTAAATCGCTGACTACCTCAGCGAACTTGTCCACGGCAAGTGCAATAAAAAACAATAACATTATGCTAACGAATTCATAAATTTGCATGCAGTGTTAGTGTACTGATAGAGCCTACAGGAATGCTAATATGTAATGCAAGTTTAGTTTTGAGTGCCAGGAAGGCTAATGCATGTCTGTAGTGATGTAACGTTTTGCAAGCTTCTTGACAAGCAATAGTTCTTAAATTTATGTATTTCCAATAATTAAGTTTATTTTCGCGATACATATGTCAGAAAAGTTAAAAATTATCAACATTTTGTTTCTGAAAAATAGAAAAATAGGCAGATTTATATCTTGAAATGTATTGATATGATATCAATACCTTATATTTTGTAATGATTGGGAATATAAAAGATTATTTTTTAAAAAAATATTCAAAATAATAGTACAGATAAATTTTAAGACATTCATTTTTTTGAAGAATTAACAAAATTATTCAATTTTTTGACTGTAATTTCTTTTAATCAACTTCTGAAAGTTTTTTCTTGTATAATATTTTTACGTAAATTTTTTCAGGATTTTTTTATTGGATTATTGTTGCAATATTGTGCTTTTTTTATTTTCGTTCGATTATAATATTCTTCAATTTTTCTCGCATTTATATATATATATATATATATATATATATATATATATATATATATATATATATATATATATATATAAGCCTAACTTAAAACTTGATTAATTTCCAAATTTTTATTTCTTCAGTTCATATTAACTTCATTCTAAAATGTTCACTAATTTCCTGACCCAATTTTCTCCTTTTAATAAATTAATTCTACACGTGCTGTATGAAACTGCTCACAATCGGCAATTTCCCACTCTCCGAGCGAAGGGATGAACATTCCTAAAGCTTAGAACATTCTTTTAAAGATATCCAAATGTTCTTTTCATAAAACTACATGGCACAAAGAAATCCCGATCAAAATCTTATATTAAAAACCACAGAAGAGTAAAAGTCTGGCCTCTTATGCTCTAGTGTCGCGATGTAGACTGACGTTTGTCTTATTAGTTATTCTTTTACGTCTAGTATGCATCCTATGGCGAAATAAACGGTTAAAAATTTCAAATTCGGACACAAAACTGCTAAAAAGTTATATATATA
>JAOUZG010028424.1:329499-340359 GCA_026289955.1 Argiope argentata
ATATATATATATATATATATATATATATATATATATATTCGTTGATTTTAATTTGATAGCATTTTATGCAATGTGACATCACCTTTCGCAATATGACATATATCAAACAAAAGCTGTTCAAAATGCTCTATTGGGTGCTTTGAACTTACTTTGGGGTTAAATTTGGCATGCAAATATTTTTTGCATAATAAAGCTAAAAAGCGACGGTTTTCAAAATTTTGATTTCATTATTAATTAAATAAATAGAAATGCTAATATTTTAATTCAGAAATTTCGGAGGGAAGGCCGTTTAAAATTTGTAAGAATTTTTTCCTACGATAACATTTTTATTTTAACTTACCATTGTTGAAAGGGATTTTTTATAAATATAGATCAAGAACAGACACATCAAACCTAAAACACTATTGCGATTCGTTGTTCGATTTGAGACTCGAACCTGATATTTTATATAGTTTTTTTCGTGTACAAATATTAATTTAAAATAATTTTTTGATTTGCCAAAATTTATGCTTTGTTCAAACATTTTAATGTTGAATTTTAATTTAAAACATTCATTCTCAAATTCCCAATATGAAGAATAATTCAATTGGATAAATTTACTAAAATGAATAATGTTTTAGTCTAATTTAATCATACAAAATATTTTCATTCACCACCTTTAGCCTTTTTGTAGATTTAGAAAGCAGAATAATCCTGTTGCTGTGACATATGACATTTTACAAGTTCGCTGACACATACCTGTCAGTGATTTAAGCCGGGAGAGCGTCTCTTTTATTTTCAGCGGCACCAACTAGGACTAGGTTACGCCTTAACTACTTTGAACGTCACAACCCTTTTCATGCGGCGTATTTCGTTCATTCATTTTCATTCATTCATCCACAGATCGCAATTTAGACCTAAATCAGAGAGCGATCGTATTCTGAACCTGTACTCTCAGTGGTATTATTCTCGATATTGAAGACTTGATGATAACTACAGATTTAGGCTTGCTACAACCAACACAAACACGGGGAGTCTTTGGTCGGCGGGGTTCGAATTCGCAGTCCAAGGGACACGAATTCAACTCCCGACCAACCTGGCTATCCCAACTTTCAGAATAAGGATTGTAACCTTTGATGTTCAGTGTTAATTAACAAGTATTTCATGCACGTAATAAATTAGAAAATTAAGTGAACAATGCTAAGCATTTCACGCATTTAAAATTTTGTTTTTAAAATGCTCGAATATGCGAGGCGAATAATAAAGGATTTATTCTGTGATTTCTAATAATTGGCTCCAGCAAATTTTGAAAAATGAATTTGGAGCAAGGCATTGAAAAATTGAGCTACAGGATCTGTTACTAAAACACAATCAAAATTAGGAATGGCATTACTTGTCAGATGCATTTTGCACACATTGATCCTACCAATCTTACTCAGAAGGAAAAAAGATAATAATTCACTACTTAAAATTCTTAGTTAACCAATGTTAGAACGTGAGTTCCAGTTAAATTTTATATATTTTGTTTTGGAATAAATTTTGATTAATGACAATAAAGTTCATTGAATTATAATCTATTAAAAATAAATATAAACCAAAAGAATAGAAAAATTAATTTTCACGGAGAATGCCTAAGTTAATTACTTTCTAAACAGGAAGTATTTTTCAGAAAAGAAGGAATTCGTCAATTAATTTTAAAAAAATCGTGTAGTGTGTAAACTTAATATCTAATAAGCCTATTAAAATACATAAAATAATAAGTTTAAAACAAGAATACAAATTATAATGACAACCGTTATTAAAAGTAATTCATCGATTGGAGTAATTCTTAAGAAACGGTAATTGCTGGTCTCTATCAAGAGCTATGTTACGTAATAACCTTTCTCTTTTTATTTGGCTGCCGGCCTCATTTTGTGTCAAATTCCGAAGGTAATGGTCTAACCTGAGACCACGAAGCGCTGTGGACAACTTGACGCTTGGCTTCTTTAAAACTCCTGCATTTTGTTAAAAAAAATCCCTAATGTCATGTTAAAGTCATCAGTGCAAGTTTCTTAAAAAAATTCCTTCGTTTTCAAAGACACAGAAGAGGTAATTTTTGAGAAAGAAAATTTAGATGCGTAAAATTTGCTCCTTTTCAGAAAGGGCTTATATTTTAGCTGGGTGATTGCTCTGAAAGTTGGTGATTGTTATGCAATTTGTTCAACTATGTTCGGCTCATGTGAAGTTAAATGGAAATTATTAAGATGGTTCACATTTATAAGGGTAAATTTCGGAATACATTTTGAATACTTCCATTTTTCCCTTTTAAATTGGAGTCGGTTTCACCCTTTCATTCTATTATGTTATATTGCAGTTACTGTTAATGAATAAAGGTAAGAATACGTCAAGAATTTTCTGTGAAATCAATCCTTTTAAATTGAAATGAAACTATGGATAATTTCACTCTCCTATTCTTTTATGTATTGTAATTATTGTTAGAAAGGGAAGAAAAGAATATATCAAGACTTTTCTATAAAATCAAATTTTTTGATGTATAATGAACTTTATGTAATTTCACTCCTCTATTATAATATATTGCATTTTATACTGCAATCATTAATGAAGGAATAGAAGAACGGCTACCCACATGAGCAATCAAAATAGGTCATCGATATTATCGCCCACTGCATGAAAAGTGTGGAAACACTTTCCTTTTTTTGGTCAGGATTTTATTATAAAAACACTTTGAAATTTAAGTCGAACGTATTTCAACAATTAACAAGTAATTAAAAAAATTAAGTCAATTCCTACTAAGGACAACAAAGAATTTTTATACTACGATTTAAGAATTTTACGAATTTTTTAAAAGATTATTTAAGATATTTTACATCTACTGTAATATAACTAAACTAAATTCGACCTTTTGCTGATAATAATATCACAAATTACAGTTGCTTAGATTTTAATTTTCAAAATAAGATTTCCTTAATTAAAATATGCACCTCAGTTTTGTACTGTTTGGAAGAGAAAAGAATAATAAAAATCCACAAAGAAAAAAAAGCGGTTATTATTGATGTATTCACAAATCATAAAATACTAATTTATAATCCTTTCGGGCTGGAACATAGAAAAGAAAGAGAGAAAATTTTAGAAATTTGTTTGAAAAGGATGTGATATGACTTTATTCACAGCCTATTTAATTATTGTCGGTAAATCCATTTATTATTTATTTACAGCTTCTATTTATATTCATTTGCACGAAAGTTCAAGCGTTAATTTTGAACTTTGAATTAACAACAATTCGTTCTAGATTTGGAAAAAAAAAATCACTGTGCGAGAACTTGATAGTGTCGATTCAAATTTAAAGAATGTTTTTAAAACATGAAAGCAAATTTCTACAGGAAAATTGGCAGCGGAAATACAAAAAAATTGCGGTTTTGTATTTGTTCAGTTCAAATCTTATCAATCAAGTATCGTGGGCGGAAGAAGTTTGATTGTATATTTGAAGATTTTAATAAGATGAACTAAGTTAATCTGAAATTTATGAAGAGGTTTTGAAAGAAGTGAAATTCCTAATTTGTTTTTGAAAGGAACAATATTTTTAATAAATTCCTGTTAATTTATAATTAAGTAAGCAGCAATATGAATTGAGGAAAGCGAATTTTGCAATTTAAATCGGTAATGCTAATTTCGAGTTATTACAGGCATTTTTTATCTTTGAACTGAAAAATTCGAATTCGTAATAAACAATAGATTTTTTAATCTTCTCCGATGATTTTTAAAAAATAAATTTATTAAGGGATAAAAATTCTTTTAATATTTAAATATTAGAAATTTTATGAATTTTAAAATGACAGGACTACAATACGAGTTTGCATTCAGTTATCAAAACCATTATTAAATAAATTATAGTTAATACAACTGCAATGTATAATATATTTGAATACTAATGATTAATTTAATTGATTGCTTTATTTTATGATTGGCAAGTCTTAAACTAAAATAATTTGTGTTAAAAATTTGTCTTTATTTTGTTAGTTTTTATTTGTAATTATAAACATCAAAAATAGATGCTTATTTTTGTAAATAAAGAAATCCTGAATTAATAATTATGGTTAATTTTCCAGGTATTTTATTTCTGGCCTTTATTTCCAAGCATTTTCATATATTTTCAAATAAATTACTTTTTCCATTATTTACTGATTAATTATTACACTCATTACGTGTTTTGTCTTTGGTCTCATTTTGCCTACATACATTACAAGTAACTTGTTCCATAATATATTATTTATTCATAACTTTAATGTAAGTGAAGGACTCAAAAATTAAAATATATCAAAAATATTAGGGTATCTAAAATTACAAAAAATTAACTTCTACTTGCAAATGTGAAATTAATCATCGAAGATGTGACTCCAACTGATTGAGAATATATGAATAACGTGTAGCTTTTTTCATGCTTTCTTAACTGTTGTTTTGAATTATTACTATGAAGATAGATATATGAAATAGAAATCGGATTTCTTAACACAATACTAAAAATTTCACGTCATTACTTTTTATTCACGTCTTTATTATTTCACATCATTATTTTTGATTAATGTGGCAGAGAAATTTGTAAATAATGAATTTCATTTTATCGATTCTGCTTTTCGGTTGTAATCCTCTCGTCAAGTAACAATTATGGATTTCTTTATACATGATAAAAAGTAAAGATTCGTTAAAACTTTTTTTGAGATCATTGGAAAGCAAAAAATTTTATTAAATATCTTTTGGGGGATGTCTAAAAATACAAATACATACCTACAAAGTTAATGAGATATTGAATTATCTTTAAGAATGTATTTTTTGAAAGACTTTGTGGAAATGTACTATAATTTTTAGTCTTTACGGTTTATTTAGGATTGCACAACCAATATTCATTCGCTTGTGATAATTAAATGATTTTAAATTTTGATTTTAATGGTTTTGTAAAATCGAAAAGGTGTAAACTATTTCTTTGTGATATTATGGTTTGTTATATTTACATTATTTAAAATAACTACATTTTAAACACATTTTAATGTAAAATTTAATTTCTTACGTTCTAAATCATTGAAATTTCTTTCAGAATTTTATGAACCAAATACAAGAATAAGTTTCGGCTCGTATCAGCTCTTTAGTTGTTATATTGAATCTAATTTTATGTAAATTATAAGAAGTTCCATACGTCTTGCCTGTCTGTGCTAGTCTTTGTTGGTTTAGGATAACACTCTGGTTTCACCACTTTGTCAATTTATAACTCCAAAACATAATGAAATTTTGAAATTTTAACTATATGAAGTTGAAGAAATTTTGAAAAGAATGCTGATGAGGGTCAAAATATATTTTTGGATAGCATTTCATGAAAAACGTGACTAATGTGTTTATATATGCAGGGTACTTTTATTTTAACTATTAAATCAATTGTTTGTCCTTAATTATGATGTTACTCTTATGCTTAAGTTCTTTGCCTTTGTTAGAAGAAATCTTTTTTCATTTTTTTGTTTAAATTTTCGGAAACCTATTAGGAATATCTTTGTTTTATTAAATGCATCTCTTCCTAATTAATGAGAATTAACTGAATCATTTTTATTTTGGCGTTTCTTTTATTTAAATCAAAAATCATTTCGTAGAGTGTTCTTTTAGTAAAAGGTTTTTCAAACAAAATGGCATAATATGCAGAATTGCTAGCCGAATATTTTTTGAACTTCCTCTTATTGATTTTTAGGGGCTCTTCAAAAACTAAACTACCATAGCATAAACAAAATTTATCAAAGTCTGTTTAAATGTTGACTCGTTTCGAAATAAAGCTCTGAAATAATAAATAGAAGAAAAAGTTCTGTTCTTATAAAATATTGTTTTTGCTTCAAAACGAATAAGAACATTATTGTTTTCTTACGTGTTTTGCAAATCAATTTTATTTATATAAATTCCTAAAAGGGTACTGCTGAGTTTTTCTTTTTCTTTTTTTATTAGAAAAAAATTTGTTGTGCGCTGTATTGTGCGCAATTTTTTCTTTAGTATTTTTATCCGTTGTGATTGGAAATTGTTTTTATTCGAGTTCCACTGAAGTATTTATTTAAAGTTTGCAGTTTGTCTTCCTGCGTTTTTCTTGAATATTGCATCTATTTTAAAATATTCTTGAATAAAAAAACGTTTCCACCGATTAAATTTGGTTCGAAGTTTTGTTTAACCTGTTTTGAATTATGAGTGTTTTTGATATAAAATGAAAAGTTAAGGGAGAACTTTAGTTGCATTTTAAGAAAAACTTTCAATTGACTTTACTTGTTGAAAGAATTTTCTTTTATTATTTGTTGTACTATCAAACTGTTGTGTTTTCATTGGTAAGAATTAGAATAAATTAAGAGTTACTAAATCAGGGGAATAATGAGTTTATTGCAAATCAAGAAATTTTTACTGTGATCTAATCGATAATCAAACAGTGATGCTCGTGCAAAACTCTCAAAATTATTCTGATGTAAATTTCCTAGCTATCTTCTTAGTAGCAATCTTATACATCTCCATGCCTTCTTCAATCTCAAAACATTTCATCATCCCATGGTCAAAGCAGTGGCGGATTTGGAGTTTCAGAGGCCCGAGGAACAATTCAATTTGAGCCCTCCTTCTCTCCTCCAGTTATATTTATAATATGCACTCTTTATACATATTTTTCACTCTGTTAAGCTCCGTGTCTGATTTTTTGTGTTAAAAAGGGGGGGGGGAGGCGTACATGAATGAAAATTAAAATACATTTCTACATACTTCTTGGCAGTATTTAAAAGAATGATGAAGTTCAGGGTGTTAAGGCTGTTTTTAAAAATATATGCGCTATTTTGTATCTTAGTTACGCAATATTTTTCTGAGATACATGCCTAAAACTGCATTTTACACTAAATCAATTACTATTCAATGAAACTGTTTTTCTTTGCTAATAAAATTTTTGGTTTTGTTTTAAAGCGTTATCAAAGTTGAGAATTTTTCTAATAAACAAGCAATGTCTTTATTGAAAAACTGAGAAAACTAGTCAATTAATTTGTATCTAATTAGTAATCCCCGAAAGTTTGGAGCTTTTACGTATGTAAATTATTTCGTAAGTATAGTACAAAATATTTTCAATTTTTTTAACTCTTAAGAATAGCCTTAATTATAAAAACTGAAACTTGTGGTTAGAAGATTACTAAATTTTACAAGATAAAATTATTTTTAAAAAACAAATAACCAAATATAAAAAATGTATATATATATATATTGGAAATTTAATGACCACCTAGTGTCACTTATTCTTTTTAAATTTGGAGATTGATTTTCTATACTATTACTAAGCATATTCCATCGTCGAGTCGATACTGAGAAATATACAATTAAATTCTGAATAAAATCAAAATAATTTAATGCGTCATAACATGTTTTGCTCCACAATTTCCTATTAAATACAATGAATGGCTTGTGCATTGTACAAAGACGGCTGTATTTATATGTTGTTTTAGTCTTGCTTGTAGTTGACTATATTTCTCTGCCATATTTGCAGCGTTATCGTCGGTTTGTCTCCCATAATTTTTTTATATCTATAGACTAATCTTTAAAAAATTCTAGAATTGTATTTTCTAAATATTTAGAATTATAGTTTTGAATATTAATAAAACCGAACAAATCTTTCTTTTATGTCTCCACTTATAATAACAAATCTCAAAATACAAGTAAGTTGGTCTACGTAAGATATATCCGGAGTAGAGTCCACAATTATCGGATTGTAAATTGCTTCTTGAAGTTCAGCTATTATATGTTTCTTAACTTCATCATCCACTAAATTTATGAATTCGCCATATATCGTGTAAGATAAATAACTGACATTTTTCACTACCTGGATTGATAAATTTTTCCAAATGCAATTTCAGAAAGCTGTCAAATTCTGCCAAATAATCAATGCAACTCAAGAAATTTTTTTCGATTGGAAGTTGTACCTCCTCTAAGGCCACGAATACTATCCCTAAACTCGTCAACAATTTTACAGTGGCAATGACTCGCTGTAAAACAGCTCGCCAATATTTTTGTTCCATATCATACTGCTGTTCTAAATGAGTGTTTATACGTCCAGAAATAGACAAGAGTTTTTGTACAGTCATCATAGATTTGATATGGATCTGTGAAGCTTCGTGACCAATTAAGTCTCTAACTAAATTTTTCCAATCATTAAATCCTGTTGGAAATTTTCGTGGGCGTATTAGAAAAATTTTACAAACGTAACAATAAATACACTTACTTGTTGCTGAATGTACTAACCACTGGCAAAATTCTTTTGTGACAGTTGCTTTTATACAATGAAAATTCGATTCAGAAACATTTCTATAATAGGCTCGATTTCTTTCTCAGCATTTTACTTTAAAGCTTTTAATATTCTCAATATTACAAGGCTTATTTATCAAACAATATTCAATCATTTTATCTCATCCATTTTGTTACTTAAAAGTACAAGTTGTTGATTCTTTTGTTCCATTCTCAGATCACTCATTAATTCTTTCGAATTCGTATTCTGCTCCGACTCGCTCTTCTGTTTTTTCTAGTGCACATTCTTTTTTTGTCTGTTCATCGGTCTTTTCAGGTTTGCATTCTCTTTCAACTTGCTCATCAATTTTTTCTGCGAATTTATTTTCTGCTTCAGCTTTCTCAACGGTTTTCTCTTGTGCGCATTCTGTTTCACTCCGTCCATCGGTATCTTGAAGCTCACATTCTCTTTAAATTCTCTCATTAATTTCTTCGAATTCGCATTTTGCTTCGTTCGCTCTTTGGATTATTCTTGTGCATATTTTGTTTTAGTTTGTTCATCTGGCTTTTTAGGTCTGCATTCAATTCCATTTCGCTCACCAATTTCTTCGAATTCATTTTCAACACCAGCTTGCTCAGAGATTTTTTTCTTGTGCACATTTTGTTTCAGTGTGTTCATCGGTCTTTTCAAATTCACATTCTATTTGAACATGCTCATTAATTTGTTTGGATTATATTCTACTTCAACATGCTCAACTTTTTTTTCATGTGCATATTCAATTTCAATTCGCTCATTGGTACTTTTAGGTACATATACTGTATCTGGTTGTTTTAGCTCGTTTTTCAAATGTTATAATAAATTTATTGAGTGAATTTTTATGTCGTTCTTCATATTCTCTTTTTTGCCTTTTGCGTTTTGAAATATTTTTTAAAAATTAGTCTCATAAAAATATTAGCTCGGCTTTTGACAATTTTTCCGAGTTGATAACACCCCTCCCTCAGTTAAGAAGAGAAAGTAACCAGTTTATTCTATCTTTTTGAGCAGTGCCAATGACTAACGATACGTATTGTAAATTACCCCTGTTTTTAACCTTCAAATGTGACAAAAAATATAAAGTCACGATTAAAATATTTTCAGAAGTACGAAAATAGAAACAAAAATTTATTAAGAATTATATTCTTACCAATCTTCACATTGGTCAAAGGTCAAACACGGAAATGAATTCCTTTCCACAACACAAATCAAAGTCAATATTTTTAAAACGTGAAACTTCAAGTCAATACAAACAATATGTTTTGGAGAAACTAACTTCTTTGAGCAAAGAATTTCTAACCAAGGTCTCTAACTAAAATGCGTCCTATGTCCAATTAAACAAACACGCTCATTGCCTTGAGACCTTGAGAGCCATTCGTGTATGTCATAGGGTCCGAGTGTGCAGGAAGATGTAATATGGCATCTATCGCTTTAGTTTCTTAAGAGATAAAAGATGTAGTAAAATGCTCCCCCCCTTGGGTGACTTTTGACTCTTCCATTCTCAGGATAGTTGGTGTTTCAAGAGTACTGATATTGCATGATTCTTGATTGAGATACATGAAGAATTGGGAGTGGGAAAAGTAGAGCGTAAAAATGAAAGGTTTTATTAAAAATTATCCAATTTTTCAAAATTTAATACAGATAATTATTATCATTATTATTTTAGAACTAAATTTTGAGGCCCCTTTAATTTATGAGGCCCGAGGCACGCGCCTCATGCGCCTGTTCGGAAATCCGCCTCTGGGTCAAAGGTAGACTGTAAAAGTAATAATTTAGGATATTTCCTTTAAATTGGGCATGAATAAACGAATATTATTGAGCAGGAAAAAAAAAATGGAAATGCAAATTCTATCAGAGGATGGCCTATTCGAATGATACCACCATTTGCTCATGATTTTAAAGATCAATTACTCTTAGTATTAGTTATAATTTGAAGTTATAAAAGCAAATTTCTTCCATTAAAATAAGAAAAAGAAAGAAAAAATATTTGATAATGCTAAAAAAATCATAAAGCAAAATATTAGATTAACAGTTCTATGTTCTAGGGATGGAACATTTATTGTCTACTATTCCAATGCACTTTTTTTCTTTTACTGTTTTTTATGTATATAAGAAGGAAATCGTTTTCAAAAATGGTAGCATTTGCCTCCAATTTTGAATAAAATAGAAGATGTTTTCAGTTTAAAGCCGAACTCCGTGAATAGCAACCCATTTTACTTTTTTAATAAACCATCGCTGTATTTTTATACATTAAATGCGATGAGTCATTATTGGGAATCAATAAATGACTTCCACTAATATTTTTAATCGTTTTTTTTTTACGAATGCGTAAGCATTTATTTGATATTATTACCAGTTTCCATTTAAAAATATTGCTAGTGATAAAAACATCTGAGCTTTATGGACAAAAATGGAATTCCGATTGCTAAAAACATTAACAATGTCATAATGTTAAGCTTTTTGTAAAATTATATCGATGATTTCTCATATCGATACATTAAGATCATGATAAAAGAAGAATTAGAGGTTTGAAATTAAATTCGATATTTCATAATAATTATTTGGCAATATATATATATATATAT
>JAOUZG010028424.1:340459-353274 GCA_026289955.1 Argiope argentata
ATATATATATATATATATATATATATATATATATATATATATATAATATAGCCAGTGAATTACTTTGAATTACACGGCCAATAGTTTTACAGTTAAAATTGACTTGGAATTGAGATTTTCAGAAACTGAATTTGTGTAAACTTTTTTTTTTAATTGTGTAATTTCTATTTTTGTTTTGTTTAAAGATATAAAATAACAAATATGAATCATTGACAGGTGTACAGTAACTTTATATAACAAACAAAATATTGTTATAAGTGGTAGGACGCCGTAGAAATGCGTCGATGGAGACGGCGTTGGCAACGGCTGTGAAAAAGCTTGGCGCCAGCTGAGTTGATTTGCCGAAAAGAATAGTCTGGTAGCCGCTGGATTTTTTATAAAGCTCCGTCTGTTTCCACGCGCTCGCTCGCTCGGCTATATAAGGGACGAGTTGCTGTAGCTCTGGCAGTTAGTTAGTTGAGAGTTTCCTCTCGGAAGAGAAGCATCCGGCTGGACCAGCGAATTACTTTTCTCGCTTGTTATTAGTGAGCTGTGTCTACATTTGCTGTTAACGTTGAATTATTGAGCTCGATAGAATTTAATGTTGCTGTACTATACGGTAGCTGTTTTGCAGTCTGTTTTTATTATGCGTAAGACTTGCATTTACGCTGTAAGTGACTGTTGACTGCTGGATTGTATTTATCTGAAATTTTTACCTTATCAAGTCATCCTGTAAATACCTGTAAATAGCTGTAAGAAAATTTGTTTGTGCTATCCTCAAGTAAAGTCCATTCAATCCGAACCCCCTCCGATAGAAAAAAAAACCGTAACAATATTATATAATATTTAAATTGTTTTATGTTTTATTGTAAAAGAAATATTTTCAATTCTGTGATTCCTTTTTAACAGTTTAAATTGAAAAGCAATACACAGAAAATGCACTTCGGCAGCGCACTAAGCGAAATGAAATCCTTCCCTGTCGGAGTGATTTTATAATATAATACAGGGATGACACATTTGATGACGATTACTTCATGATGAAGGGCACAATTGCATGAAACTTCTCCACCCCAATTATATTAGAAAATATCCATTTAAATGAATTAAAAAATACTTCTTCGAACATTATTAATGAAAAAATGGGAAATTTCTCTAATTTGGAATACTTTAGACCAATAGTGCAGAAATTATTAGAATAAAAAGATAAACTATGTTCATAAAACTTTTACAGGTTCTATTTTTTAAAATATAGATTGAATAGAAATATGCGAGTGCTACTGGTATTATTTTTATTATTTATTTATTTATTAATTATTATTATTATTATTATTCTGCTTTCTCATATTGTGATTTCTTTTAGTTCATTCTATTCATCACCTCAGTAACGCTCATGGATTATTTTTAGATAACGTTTCTTAGCTCAGTATTTAGAAATATTCAGATTAAAAAGATGAGTTATGCCCGAATTAACAGTTTTTACAGGTTTTATATGGTTAGTTGCATTCATATTACTGGTGTCAAAGATTTATTTTTGGTTTTTTTTTCTTGTGTGGGTAGGAAAATCTTGGTTGCGTTCGCAAGGGATCTCCCATTCCCAGATATACGTCAGTGGGCTGAGCAGAGATAAAACTGTACTAAAACTTTATCGTTGTTCTATGTCTCGACCGTATATCATACCCATAAGGATAATGTAGCGAATATAAGTAGCCACATTTGTTTCAAACCTTTAAGAGAGCTCTTTGATTTGAGACATTTATCAATTCTCTGGAGAAAAAGTATGGTCACAAGCGAGGCTAAAATATGTCTCGATTTTATTTATCATAAAACTTGAAATAATGTGTTATTGAATTGCTTTATAAATATTTTTAAGATTCATCTAGAAGATATTTAAATATATTCATTTGTTACAATGGGCAATTACTGGGTGAAAAAAATTAGTTTTTATTTCCATTCCGTTAAAGCAATGAAAAATAATTTTGTATGTTTATCCTTAAAGCTAAATAAATAATTTTTATATACGCTATCTTGATGAATATTTAAAAAAGGGAATGGAACTATGAATGGTAAAGAAATACGAATTCCTTTCCTAAAAATTGTAAATTAAATTTTATATCGATGCATAAAATTTTGCATATTTGCTAGTAATCTTTTTTTTAAACTGAGTTAATTGAAGTTCCAGCAATTTTTTGATTTAAATAAATTATCTTTTGAGAAGCAAAAAAATTAAAGATTTAATACGGCTGGCATGTCAATTGGTAAATAATATTATAACGGAAAGTGTTCAATCTCAACTACAAATAAAAAATCAAGTCAATAATAACATTCGAGGCATATTTCTTTTTCAAAATGATGCGACTCAAAGCAGTTCTAAAACTTGAATTATTTTTATTTCAAATTCCCGAATAAAAAGAAAGAAAGAGGAGTGGCAGTAAACATTCAACATTTAAGAATATTTAATTCAACTGTTTATCAATTACAATTTCGTTATATTTTTTTCAAAAATTTTCTTTTTAAAACATTTTATTACATGATTTTAAACAACTAATAAAAAAATTAAGTCAATTCTTTCTTAGGTCTATAAAGAAAATTTTTATTTTAGTTACTTTTCATTAAATAATTACAATATAAATAACTTATCCAAAAATGATTGATTTTCATGAGATTTGAACTCGTCTTCTTCACCTTCACGCGAAAAATAACAAAATTCTCGCATTTTATCGATTAAGCTACTGTCTGTTGATTTCAACTTTCATTACAAACTGCTAAAATTAATTAAATTGAATTAATAAATTAATATTAAAAAACTGTATTAATATCAAATATCATCCACTACAAGTTTAAAAAAATGTATTTGTGCTTGAGAGGATGAATAAAAAGTATTTTACTAACGATTGAGAATTTGTACAAGATATATAAACATATATAGGGAGAATGTGAGCTAATAGTAGGAATTAAAACATTGCTCTAAATGCAATAAATCAGAAATCAGGTAGGGAGTAAATAAAATTCCTCTTATTTATGTTGTTATAATTCCGGGAAGAATCCAAAAACTTTTAAAAACATAGCAATAATATTAACATTTTAAATATTAATTTCATAAAAGTTTAAGTAATAATTATTACTCTTTTAGCTTATTTATAGTTTTTTAAGTACAGAAATGTGAAATCAGGTTCTGAGGGAATAAAATTCCTTATTCTTATTTTATTATCGTTCAAACAAGAATTCAAAAACTTCTGAAAGTATAACAATAATATAAAATTTTAAAAGTTAATTTTGTTAAATATTAGATCATAATTATTGCTCGTTAGCTCCTTTATTGTTAATTTGAAATTAAACTATAAAAAGTTTTGACGGAATTGCTGTTTTGTATTAAAAGTTCTTTATATTTAAGAATATGTAATTACATAATCGAATACTTAGTAAAAAATTTAAAGGTTGTGCACTTTAGAATTAAATTATTCTGACATTTTATATATATATATATATGTGATTTTATTTATCTAAAATATGTATCCGAATATATTTCATTTAGAGAATTGAATAACTTCTCTAAGAATTATGCAGGTACGTAAATAATGTTATATACGCAAACACGAAACTCTAAATTATTACTTCAGTTCTCTGAAGTAAAGATGCAGAAACGTTTCCTTATTCCCGAAGCCTTTATAAATATCTGAGCCAAGCAAGTGTTATTGCACGCCTGAAACACATGCTGTTGCCACAGAGTTCCTTTACGGTGCCGATTATGTTTATGGGTGTGAGATATGGGAGGAGAAATCGATCGGCGGTCAAGTTTTACTGGAGTTTTACGTCAGCCTAAACCCTCGCTTCGATTGGAGGAAAGGTGAATCCGACTCAAAGCAAATGCTGTCTGCTTCTTTATTTAAAATTCCGTGGATTCAATTCGGTCATTGAGAATGCGTAATAAAGTTTATAGAACGATGTCGTGTGGTTTTTATTCATCTATATTAATAAAAATGCAACTCGAAATGCGTTGCTAAGCGCAAAACTAGAAAACGGCTCAACCGATTCGGCTAATTTTTTAAAAATATTTTCTTTAAGATACGAGGATGGTTCTTAGGGAGAGAAAAAATGAAAAAAATGCGTGGAAAATAGTTAAAATGACACTTTTCTTGCTTTCCAGCCAAAAATCTTCATTTCCTTCCCCCACACCAACTGAGTGAGATAGCAGGAAGTAATAAATTATGATTTGTTTAGAAAAAAATACGCGAAGTCAGTTGGTTTTCATTCATAGATAACGGGATGTTTAAAAAAGAAAGAAAATAGTTGCTTTTATTATTAGTCTGTATGGATATTTAATTTATGCCTGTTCAAAATAAAGTCTGGGCAGGGAGGAAAAAAAAAAGAAAGAAAAGAAGGGTGTGTGTGTGTCACCATTATTTCGTCTGCGAGAGGCATTTTCCAAGCTGTTTTTAAGCTTTTGCATCTCTTGAAAACCAATTGTGTCTTTATTTGTTTAGTGTGTTTACATTTATGAAAATTTGAATCTCATTATTCTATAAAAACAGAATTTTAGACCTTTCCCTCCACCATTTATGTAAAATATCAATTCTGGGACAATCATTGCTCGGATAGAAAGAGAAAGATGAGTAGTACAGTGAACAGATCATCTGAAGAAAATAATAATAAATAATACTATAAAATGAATTATATGATTATCAAAATTTGTTTGGTTTAAAAATAGTTTGGTGAAAAACCTGTTATGAGACACAGCTACATAAAATATTAGCGAGCAAATTTTAGCGAGCATTAATACAGGCGAACCGACTGGTCGCCAAAGGCGGCTAGTTCGTAATATATATTTTAGAAAAGGATACGAAATGTAGAAAAAGAAAAAGAATTTAATGATGTAAAATTTATGATTACGGATAAAGCCACAATTAGGTTGGAAAAAGGGAGGGAATGGGGGGGAGGTGTTAGGAAAAATATTTTTAGCATCAGGGTAAGACATTATAAATAATGGGATTAAGTTTTTGTAAAATAAGTTGGATAGAGTCATAATTTAAGAACGTTTTTCAAGTTTAATTAACGGTTTTAATTTTTTTTAAAAAAAAGTTAGATGTTTGGTAAATAATTTATTTCAACTGCTCTAATTTTTTTTATCACGAAAATTATTAATTGGCAATATGATGAGGTACACTTCTCCATATATAACGCAAATATAAAGATAGTTTCAATAATCTTAACACATCGATATAATTCAAAACCCACATGCTGTCGAAAACTTTTATTTTTCTCTTCTCGATGTTTCCTTTTAATGATATGAAAATATAAAATTTTAAAATTATTATATATATATATATATATATATATATATATTACTAAAACAAATACTCTATTTTGTTGGATATTTAGTTCTATTTTATACTATGCAAAATATTTTTTTAATGTCTGTTATGTCTGATTGCATTTGAAAACGCGTGTGGTCTATTATTTCAAACTAAATTGGATATATTAAAACACTTTGCAATTACCATTTTTCCTATTCTTATCTATCCTTTGCTTCTAAAAAAATAGGATTATGTTACCCTTTTTACAATTATACACCACATTTTTTTTTGTATAATTATGTTCATAAATTTCTTGGAGGTAAGTTTTTCATCTGATTGTTTTGCACCAAATCACAATCAATAACGATAGAAACTTTACTATAAATTTAAAATTATATTTTAAAAACAGAAAAATACTCTGGGAATTTTTTGGATTTTAATACTTTGATCCGCTTCTCTTTTGCATGTTTATTTTGAATGAATTACATCAAAGTTTCATCTATAAGTCATTTCCTTATTGATAATGATATATTTAAAATACTAATTTAAACTTTAAAGCATTGTAAAGGAGAATGTTACGCATCTTTTAATGCTTATCAATTTGCAATAATTGTAAACGAAAAATACATCCTTTATAAAAAAAAAGAAGAGAAAACCAACATTCAAAGGATTCAACGAGAAACGAAACAAATGGTATAAATTTAAATTGAGAATATTTTTTCCGTTCTTTTGCATACCTGAAACAGTCTCGGATATTTGCTTGGTTTCAAATTGTTGCTTGCCGAAATTCCGAGTATTTCTCAAAATTTAAATGCTACGAGATTTTAATGTATTCAAATCAAAGAACTTACTGAAGAACCAAAAACAATGATAGCATTTTAACCCTTTACACTCTCAGAAATAATTCTATGCATAGGTCTATTCATTTTAATTCAACAACAAATAAAAATATATTTATATAAATTGATTTGCATTATTGGAAAAATAGAGAAAAATTCTTCGTTGGGATCCTTGGCATGCAAGGTGGTATTGATGTTAGTTCATTCGATATCTGAATGCAATGGATAAATTTTTTTGTTCCCAAAACGAAAAAAAAAATGATTAATTTTTGTACAAACTTTTAATTAGTCAATGCAACGAGTGCTGAGAGATTTTTCAAATCCTACTATTAGCTCACACTCTCCCTATATTTATACATCTTGTTCAAATTTTTAATTGTCAATAAAATGCATTTTATTCATCCACTCAAGTCCAAATACATTTTATGAACTTGTAGTGGATGACACTGAATGTTAAGACAGTTTTTTCAATTACTAATTCATTCATTCATTAATTGTAATACTTTATGCAGAGTTTTAGCAGTTTTTAATGGAAATTAAAATCAACAAACAGTAGCTCAATCTTTAAATGCAAGGATTTAAGTATTTTTCACGTGAATAAGTAGAATGAGAATTTAATTTTCCGTGAGAGTCAATAATTTTTTGACAAATTATTTATAATTTTTGTAATTATTTAATAAAAAGTAACTAAAATAAAATATTTTTATTGTTGGCCTGAGTAGGTATTGATTTTTTAAAAAAATTATGCTGATTTTTCAGATGATAACACTCATTCACACGTGACCGTTTCATGTATTATGCTGATGAAAATAGAGTCTGTTTTTTCGATACTTGCTTTCGATAAAATGAAAACAAATTTGGCACATGAATATAATTTTAGTAACAATTTCACCTTTCAAAATTCTTTTTTTATAAACCCTTTATTATTAATTGTGTTTCAGTTCAGCTCCTTTTTATTATTAATTGTGTTTCAAGTAAGCAGACTACCTATTGCAGTGGTTCTCTTAACAACATTTCGGAAACATCTCTTCAATTATTCACCGATTACAGTCCCTAGAACCCTAAACCTCTCTCTCTCCACATATCTTTATATATCCCATGTTATTTAATGAACTGGATAATTAGAGTAATTTTACTTGGATTTTAACTGAATTAGACTCTGTTGTTATGAAAGTCTCGGACGAGCTCGTAAATTAGCCATTTAGCTGAAAACGTGTGTAAATGGGGATTAAAATTTTGAATCCGCTGTCGCTTTCTTAATGTTGAAGATAGAAAAATAAACCCAATTCCCAAATTAGCACCTCATGATGACGAAAAACTTTTGAAATTTAAGTTTGTCATTAATTACAATATCTTAGAAATTAGGGTCCCTAGAGAACTAAAATGGGATTTTCAAGGCCTAAATTTGTTTATTTCTGACATCGACAATTCATGTTGTTAGAAAGCAATTTAGATGTAAATGAATATATCTTGACGAGTGGATTTTCTTTATAAATTTATGCGAAAAAGATCGACAAATAGTTAAACTGTTCGACAGATTTCGTTTCTTTCTAAAAAAGTTAAAATTGGACTCTAAATCTGTGTGCCGAATTTCGTTTATCTCAGGAAGCGGTTTTGGGGTTTTCATGTACAAGCAAGCGGAAGTATAGAAAGTTAACTGTTTGTAGGATTTGGTTTAAAAATGTTTTGTATATTTACACTGCAAATGTTTGTATCTGAGCTCCAATTTTTATCCAACTAGCCCCTTAACTTTTGAAATTATCATTTATTTGCATTTAGGCCGCGAGATGATCACACTTTTCGTGAAGGTCTTGTCTTCGGAATATCATAGCTATCTGCAAATTTAATGTACAGACTAAGTATTCATTTTCATTCGTCTACCTCAAACTTATTTAGGTATTTGTATTCCCAGACAGACTGAGCCAGACTATCTGAGCGATATACAGATATAATTCTAAAATAAATACCTTTTTCTGTCTCAAGAAAATCTAAAGCTTGGAAATACGTCAAAATATCATTCGAATTTTTTTTCACGATTGTAATATTGCCTCTTTATATACTTTGTATATCAGAAAATGAAAAGTTAAAGCTAACATTTCAACAGATAATAAGTGAAATGCTTTTTTTTTCGTTTTTATATCGTTGAAAAATGTATTTTGGCAGCATTCAGCATTATTATTTGTGTGGTTTATCATCAGCAACTGGTATTCCCATTTGGCAGCTGTATGTTCTCAATTCACGGAATGTAAGTGAATTGGGCTCAAAAAGCTTTTTCAGTCTAACGTTTAATCTTGAATTCATGGTGTGGCTTTTACCTGAATCTGTATTCTTCTGTCTGATATTTTGCAAGATTTTGTTACAAATGAACTAAATTTGTATCTCATCCGAATTCGTGACAATTTAAGTCTAGTATATGTAACACATCTTGAAGTCAGGATTCAGCCCCAGAATCATTGCGGAATGTCTGTGATGCAAATGCTGCATCCAAATGCCCTTGAGAACAACTATAATTTTTCGACCTTCTGTCGTAAATAAGGATTAAATTTGTAGTAGTATAAATCACGTTTTGTTTGTCCTGGAATTAATATAATGGAAAAGGAATGCAATGGATTTCTGCAGCAAAAAAAAAATGTCATTCTGTCGTTTTACGGCTATCTCCTGAATTCAGATCCAACGTAATGATTGAATAGAAATAAGTTTCTTTGGGATTTAAAATTTTAACCACAAGTTTTTGGAAGAGATAACTGACAGCGTTGTTATTTTCAGATGTTCTTATCCCTTTACCGCATATGGGCCCATATATGGGCTTGCCGTTTTGATTCAATTTTATTTTCAAATTAAGTAACCATCAAATATATATTTAGCAATAATAAAACGAAAACAAATTGTCTATGATTTTATGCCATTTCGAAATAACCTCATTTTTGTGCAAGTGGGTCAAATAGTGGAATAGAAATGAGAGTGATTCATTTTAAAAAACCGACAACAGAGTAAAACGTAAGTACTTTTTGGAAAAAAAAATATTTTCGTGGAGTCGATATACTCATCTTTCCCAACGGAGAATAACTTTTCTGCTATTCAACTGTAATAATTTTTATCTCAGTGCATACGAGCCCATATATATGGTTCCGTAAAAGAAAAAAAAACCAAAATATAAAACTTTTTTATTATTTTCTTTTAATATGTCTTATTGATAGTTAAAATAAAGCTATTTCCATTGTGAAACAATATCTATGCTTTATTAATTTATGTATTGAAGGGTTAAATTTTATTTCCAATCATTATTATTATTATTATTATTATTGGATTTTCATCCTCATCTCTCTAAACACTCATTATCTATACTCATGATTTGACGTCCCTACATTTTTATTTTCATTGGTTGTTATAATCAGACAGAACAGCAAACAATCTTCAGGGTTATTTAGTACCTTAAAGATTAATAATATTAGAAAAACAGAAACTGCATCTATAGAATATGAGATGCATGCAAGAGGGGAAGAAATCCCGTCTCCTTAACGTGGAAGTTTGCTTTAATTTGGAAATCAATTAAAGCTGTCGTAAACAATTCAAAATAACCGTCTTGGGGGGTGGTTACGTAATGTCAGATGCTTATTTGCAACCTTCGCGTTTATTACCAAATACAGTGTCGGGACGCTTGAGTGAAGTAAACAGCTTCTAATGGCGTTTGATGACATATTCGGAATTCCTTTGTCGGTCGTTGAAATCGATGCGAATTGTTTGCGATAATACAGCGGTAAATTTCTTTTTTATTTCTTTGTTTGCCGTATAGTATTTTCCGCTTGCCGCTATTCATGATTTTCTGACAGTCGCTCGATGAGGTATTTTGAAAGATATTTATTAGAATAGTTTTAGGATTTTATCGTAAATGCGGAACAGGAATGGTGAGCAGACGATATAAAATAAAAAGGGAACTATCCTGAAAGGATTCAATTATCTTGACAAAATAATTGAGTTTTAATCATATTTTATTAAAATAAGAAAATGAACGAAATTTTTAATAAGAAAATGTGTATATTGGGGGGGGGATATGGAGTGAATACGAATTTTGTAATTTAAGTCAAATTGTTACTGAAGCAGCGTTCTTTTAACTTTACTTATATGCGTTGAAATTCACATATTTGAATAATTTGTTGTGTTTCTTTCTCTTTTTCTATTCACACTAAGAGAAAAAGCTAATTTTTTGGAGGTCAAACTTACTATTCCGAACTATTTGTAGTTTACTATTTCCGTCCCTTTTCTGAATGGTATAGCCACCGTTCCTTTTTCAACTCCCCACCCCCTCCTATCAAAAATTACAATTTCTTACAAATTATCTTAAAAAAATAATTTAAATATTGAAAGACAAAAAACGTGACTTCAATGCGCAGAATCCATTTCAAACAAATTTAATGCACTAACCTATATATTGATAAAGAATGTGGTGATTCTCTGGCTATATTCTTTTTTTATAATGAGTTGTCGAACTAAATATAAAGTAAATATATATTACGATTTTTAAATCTGTTTTGTTGTTCTTACAAATGGTCCTTGCCATGGACAAGCTCGCTGATGCATCCATGATTTTAAGTCGAAAGCGTCTCTTGTGTTGAAGAAGAGCCACCTAGGGCCAAGAGTACGACTTAGCTACTAACTCATCACATTCGCTTTCACAGCTCCTTTTAACAGGGTTCACATTGACACACCTTACAGATAGAACGCAGAAGAACAACCATGCCTGAACCGGGACTCGAAAACGGTGTATTCAGATCACGGGGGAGAAGTGCTAACCTTATGCCAGGATGCCGACTATTGCTTTTAAAAATGTAATTCATATAAGAAAGTAAATTTAATATGTATAAATATCGTAATGTAAATATCGCGTATTTTTTACAGATTTTTTTTTTTTACTTTTTATATTGTAAGCTATTCATGTAATTCCTTTTTTACAGGTGAAGTTGTTGAATTGATTAAAGCTGTTCAATTACGCACTAAAGAATTTTAATAGTTTATTTTCTATTAATTTTTTAAATTGAAAGTTTTATATATATATATATATATATATATATATATTCTAAAGATGTATGTATAAGGGTTTTCCCGAAAATTGAAAAAAGATAACTTCGTATTATTCTCTAATATACCGTTCTAGTGAATTGGATAAATTAGTTCTTTGCAGTCGAATGTCCTCTCTGTTACCATTCAAGACGGTGCATCATTTTGAAATTTTACTTGTTTATTGTTTTAAATTTTAATTGTTAAAAATTCCAACAGAAAATTAAAATGATGTAAATTCATTTTTCAGGTAAACTTGACTTAAAATATTTCCAAATATTTATTTTTTTGGTGTAATAAACGATTCCGTGTGTTAAGTGAATATTCATTACGCATCGAATTGTCTTTACGACTGCAAAGGGTAAACAATAAAAAAGGTGCCCTATTCAACAACAAAAGATCGAACATTTGAATCTGAAGCATTCTAAATGTAGGAATATTTGCGTATATATGGAAATTTTTATTCAAATACAGCAGTGTTGCTGCTTGTAATGGTCACGGTTCTATCAATGGAATTCTGATCAAAATATCGTGGAACTGATTTCCCATATCTAAATACATAGAAAATACTTTGGTTCTAATGAGCCACAATTCTCTTATAGTAATCAAATTCTATCAGAGATGAGAAATCCTTCCTCTTCCCCAGAATAAATTTCATTACAAGGGAGCAATGACCATAAAGGGAAGCTAGAAGATTGACCACCATCAGCCCACGAAGTTCAACAAATCCTTCTATACTTTAGATTATCATTCCAATATCGAGCTGAATGTTTTGTTGAGCATCATTCACGGGAAAGAGTATTCCAACAACTGCTTGATAATTCAATAATCTCAATAACTTTTTCAGAAAATTTTAAAAATTAAATACCTATAAATATTTATCGATTCTATACATTAAATAGATTTTTTTGCTTTTAATTAAAACGAATGAATAGAACAAATGATATTGTGCAGTATATTTTTTTTGCATTTCTTGTATATTTGTAGAATTATATTATTTTTTAAACAATTGGAATATACACGTCATCGAGATTAAATAATCAATTTTATTTAAACCCAAATCGTTACAAGAAAACATTTAATGTATTAAAATTTAACATGTACATTTCGATTAATTTTTTTCAGACAGCATTGTAATTTAATGACATTTAAATGTTTAAAATGCCCTTTTCCTGAATTTCAAAAAAAAAAATGAAATTTTAAACAGTAGAACTAAAAGTTATTCAATAAATCTAGAAGTGGTTCAACCGGATCACATTTTGAGTTGCATTGGACTTTCTAAGGGAGACTTAACATTTGATTCCCTTATTGTTATTGATTACTTGGAGGTCAATAACCTATTGGAGCTGATTTGACATATATCAGATTTTTTGAGGATAAGAAAACAACAAAAACAGAACTGATTCTCTTCATCCTTTGCGCTAGAGGGGAATTTTTCAATTAAAGAAATGGCCCGCAAATATTTCAAAAATTAAGAAATTTTAGAATTCATTTCAAAAAATTATAAATAAAATAAAATCTAAGATCGCGCTTTTCAAGTTATCATGTGTGAACATTATTAATTTTAAATCATTTTAAGTCGATAATGTATTGTAGTTTTAAATCGTTGTCTTAATTCTTTTAAGTCGCTAACCAGTTTAAATAGGTTTGA
>JAOUZG010028424.1:353674-369128 GCA_026289955.1 Argiope argentata
TAAAATAACAGCTATGATGTCATAGTTCTACATCAACCTTTTAAAAAATACATCTGTGGTAAAAGAAGCATCCGTAATAATAATGCCACATATAAAAATTCTTCCACCGATAATTTTCGGAGGCCATACTCTTTCTTTTTTGACCGTGAATTTCGGAGGCACCAAAATATCCTTACCAAAACAGCATCATGTTCTCACATGATAGAAAGAGGATAAGGATAAGAATTTACGGACGAAAATTTTTGATGAATCGATATTTTCATTTTTTAACAGATCTTTTCAGTCGCTTACTAAAGAATAATTACGTTAAATTATACACAATTAATATAAAAATCTTGTATGAATTGATTTAATCTTCCAAGGAATGTTTATAAAGGATAAAGACACGATGAATTTAATATTTCCATTTTTTTAAACAGATTCTTTCTAACTCACTATAGAATAATCACGTAAAATTGTACACGATTCATTTAGATTACTTGTATGTATAGATTTCATTTTCTAAGGAATGTTTACAAATAGAATTAAATTATAAAGGAATATTGATGAATAAAATTAAATTGCATTTATTTATTATCTCACAAAAGTTAAAAACAAAGATAATTAGATGCTTTTTAAAAAATGCGGAGGAGTATTTTCAGTTTTGTTTTCATAAAATGAAGTGACTTTTTTCTCCCTTTCGTTATCAATTAAACACTGAAGAGAATCTAAGTTATGTGTATATGCAAAAATGTGTATATGAATTAAAACCATACAAAAATTCTGAAATGAACTCATTAAAAGTATACCGAGAGATTAATTTGATAATAATATTTCACATGCTTTGAATTGCTAATGCATTCAAACATTTTTAACTTGAAGAAAAAATCCTTCATTACTCTTTTGATTCAAATATTTATCATATTAAGAATTCGAAAAGTACTTTATTCTTTAAGTTCTTATTTGTAACTCTTTGTATATTTTGCATTGAAACGGCACGAATATCTTGGGGATCAAAGTTACCTAGTTTCTTTTCCTAGAATATGTATATTGTTGGCCAGAAATGGAGCGTTATTAATTTTGAGATAATAATTAACCATGTTGACACATCCTTGAAACTTTTACAAAAACATTCTTAAAGAAATTAAAAGCTAAAACATGTTTACCAAGTTCTGTTATCAAAGAATTTTCAAAGAGATTTTCCACTGTGATGTTTCCATCAAGGCGTATGCGGAAGAATAACAACAAAAAACTTTTAAAAATAGAATTTTAAAAAATAATATTTTCTTTTCTATCTGTTTCTACTTTTAATATTTTAATTTCTATGATTATATTTTTGCAGTCATGTTTTGGGGAGATAAAATTTTCCAAAGAAAGTTGTATAAATCTTTCTAAATAGTAAAAGAAAATAATTATAAGATTTGATTTTCATTTAGATATTTAAGTGAATGGATTAAAAACAGTGATATTGACTGCACATTATTCAACATATATTAAAAGAACATAATGGTAAGTAACAAAATTAACATTTTATTATAAATTAAAATAATATGTTAATATGTAAATAGTTTAATTAAATTTTCTTAATTGTTGAAATTTATTCTTAAAATCATTAAAAAATATGGCAGGTAAATAAATTTATTATTTAGCAATGTAGTATTAGTATCGAAATTAATAGATAAAAATATCCAAAAATGATGGCGATGTATATCGTCGCTTAAAATCAAATTTTCTCAGATTTCCAAATTTTACAATATGAAAAAGTAGCTAAAATTTTCATAATCTCCTTAATGGCGGGTTTGCAATCGGTCGGTTATAAGACGACTAGTAGATAGCGCATGCGTAGAAAGGCTGAAAAAATGTTGTTCGATCGAGGACAAGTAATTGCCTCAGTGGGACAATTACTTGCATACAATATAGAGACAACAAGATACCATTATATTTCATTTTTTTGTTATGGCGCATGTGTTTGTAGAATTTGGCGTGATAAAATTAGTCATTTATTAAATGATTAATTCAGATATTGTTTGTGTTTAGTTCTTTCTGATGCGAAGTTGTGTGTGTTTTTTAAATTTCATTTTTATAGTTTTTCAAATTTAGGTGTGTTGACCTTTTTCTTTATTTTATCATGGTAGTTTCTGTAAATATCCATTATTTTATTACGATACGCAGTAGAAAAAAAAGTCCAGAATTACAAAACAGCAATTTATAGCCAATCATGGAACGCGTGAATCTATCTTATGAACTTGTTGCAAACATAAATCATTCCATTTCTGGGTATGCGCTGCCTATTGGCCTTTTTATGATCTTATATAACCGTTGCATATTGGCCAAGTGTAAACCCGGCATAAGACTTTGTCTTTTCCACAACAGCCATAACATGCAGCCTAACCTGATGTGAAAAAAGAAATCAAAACTAATCATTACTGTTATAAAAAATAAATTACAATCGTAAATTTTAAGTTGTCATATGAGAACATTATTACTTTTTAAATCATTATTTGTCTTAATTAATTCAAGTCGTTAATCAGTTTGAAACAATCAAGACATTTCTCTATCGGTCTCTATTCCTTCCCCCTCACTCTCTCTCTATACAATAATTTTTTAAACTTTCATTTTTAATTTTTCTAACTGATAAACAAGATTTTATATCTCAACCAATTTTGAAATGGGGGAGGGACTATCGTTTTTCTGAATATCGACGCATTCATAATCTGATCGTTTCCTGAGCGTTTCAAACCGGCTTAAACTGGTTAATGGCTTAAATTAATTAAGACAATTCGTAAGATTTCAAGGAATTAATAATCTGGAAATCAAGTTGTATTTTTAGTTGGCGATAAATCGCCAAATGTAACAACTTCCTACATTATTTCCTAAAAGCCCTAAAGGTGAAAATGGATACCACAAAAGCGATCAATCGCCAATTTGATGCCTAAGCATTTTGAGGCGTCAAAAACCTCAAACCAAAACAACATGTTTTCACATGATAAAAGAAAAATCCAATTTTTTTAATTGTTGTAAAATTTGTGATATTATGGAAGGTGGCATAGAGACGGGAGATAGACACATACCAAAAATGTATTTTTCAAATTCAGGGATTTTCAAAGCATGGAGATTCGACAAAATATCGACTTTAGATTTTTCAGCAGTTACAGCATTGTGTGTTATTCAGAAAGTAGGAAGTAGAAAATTAGAAGGTAGAATCTTACATTTGCAGGAGAGAATCGCTGTCAAAATAGTTGAAAAAAAAGTATCAGGTAACCAGAGCTGAATAAAAGTGTTGACAGTGTGAATGCATTGAAGTAGAGAATTTCTATAAAGTGGAAAAAATAATAGACGGCAGTAGATGACCATAATCAGGAGAAATAATAAATAGAGTGGATTTATTACAAAATTTAAATCAAATAGTATGCTATTAGAAATCGATTTTTGACTTTCTTCAATTCCTATAAATTACTTATCGCTTATTCTCCAGTATGCTTTTGTGTAGCTCTTAGAAATGAATAAATTATCACAAACTTTGGATCAAATAGTGGGCTCTTAGTAGTAGTCCCTTTGGCATTCTCCAGCTCTTGTAGCGTACGATTTCTCACTCATCTTAAGTAAATAATTATTTGATATTCGTCTTAAGTAAATTCCTGTCATGTATGTTTCCTCATTGCGGATATGAAGCATCTTACTTGAAATCAAATTGAAATTTAATTGGAGTTTCGTCCTTTTCATGGCTTAATTTTATTTCCTTCCCGTTGCTTGTGATAATCATGTGTTATTAAGGAGAAAAAAATTAATATTTCCGCTGAGTATTTTCTGATTATAGCATAGCAGAACTGCTCTTCGTATTATAGACTAAGAATTTTTTTTCAAATGCTGGTTGACCTTATTTATTACTATCCAGATAGTCCTGGATGCAAAGAAATAGGAGAGGATTGGTAATATATCCAACAGTGACATTTTATTTGAGATTCAATTATACGTAATCCTGATTACCGTAGTTGCCAGACAAATAAGCCATTTGGCATTTATAGGACAAAATACAAAGTGTCGTGGATTACATACAGAGCCTTTAAAGATTTTTGTTGATATTACTTTGCAATAATAATTGTGGATAATTATCCAGTAAAATAAAACCCGACGTGTGCAAGCCTGTGCATTCAAAATGTTCATAAGGAACAATGCAATTGTTGTTACATTATGAACATTTATTATTAATATCAGCAGAGAATATTTCAATGCATAAAGGAAAGATAAAACTACCGGTGTCCTGGCTCAGAAATGGTCTTCATCGAGATCCGAGTTTGAGTCTCGGTCAGGGCATGGTTGTTCTTTTGAGAATTGAGAGCAAGCGAATATGATAAATGGGTGCCATCTTCATATGAGCAAGAAGTCAGACTTCTATCTTCGAGGGCTCAGGGGTCCATACTCTCAGAAGCTACTACAACCCTCCTTCCTTTGTAAAGCGGACACATCATCATCATCAAGACAAAATTATTTATGATCTCAATCCATATCTTAGATTTTGTATCACATCCTCAGCCATTAATGATTTTTTAAATCTTACTTTTCAATACTCGTAGATAATTCTCCCGTAAAAAAGACACTTGACGTGTACGAGCCAATGTATGAACAATTTTATGCTTGCTTTTAAAACGTTGTTAGTTAATTCAATGCACAATATCAAGGCAAGATTGTTTGATATAAATTTATAAATTACGCGTGTAAGTAGAAATTTGCTTAAACACTTAAAAGTAGAATGAGAAAGCTGAAAAATACGAGGGCAATTCGGAAAGTAACCACCGAATTACTGTAAATAAAACAAACCAGCACAGAGGAAAACAATTTATTTACATATCAAAGGTACAGATCTTCTCTATTTTTCAACGTTGTTGCCGCCATTATTCAGACACTTGTCGTACCGTTTTACCAGTCCCATCTGCATAAAAAGAGGCCGCCTGCGATTTCAACCAATGCATCACTGTGCTTTTAAGTTCCTCGTCGTCAACGAAATACTGTCCCCCAAGTCACTTCTTCATTGCAGTGAACAGATGGTAATCAGAAAGAGCCAAGTCTGGGCTGTAGGGAGGATGGAGAAACATATCCCATTTGAACTTGCTCGAAACCTCTCGCGTTCTTACAGCAGTGCGAGGGCGCGTGTTATCGTGCAGAAGCACAACCTCAGAACTCAGCAGGTCGCGACGTTTGTTTTGGATGGCTCTTTTCAATTCCTTTAATGTGCGATAGTAAACTTGGGAATTGAGGGTTGTTCCACGTTCCATGTATTCGATGATCAAGATGCATTGAGCATCCCAAAAGACGGTAACCATCAGCTTCCTCACTGACAAAGTTTGACGGGCTTTCCTCAGATTGATTGGAGAACCGGCATGACACCAAGCCATAGACTGTTGCTTTGTCTCCGCAGAAAGGCTGGCCACACTGTTAGTTATTTCATTCGTAGAATATATTATTTAGCTCTATATGCATGCTTATTCATAGAATCGCAGTTGAATCATATCTCATCGGGGAGCTCAAATAAATTCCAACTGCGTTCTGTGAATACATGTGGATTATAATATGCCTGTCAACAGGTTCCCTAGCGGTGTAGCTAGTTTATGTTTCTCCACATAATGTTGTTCTCCTCAAATGACAGCGTTATTGCCTGCTTCCCTGTGATGAAAAGTTTTTAAGTTTTAAAAAATCTCTTATAAACGGTCAAAATGAATTTTTGCATGCTTTCTAGAAAGCTACCCGTTTTCTCAAGCTTCAAACTATAGCTAGCAGAGTATCTTAAATTATTTGTAATACTCCAAGCATTTTAGAATTCAGTTTATTCTCTTATTATTTCAACTTCACAGCATATATTACAAACCATTGCCAGATTCCAAAAGGTTTACAATGGATCTATTATTAAAAATAAATGAAATAATCTATATGCTACTATTATAAATGTGAAAGTTTGAATGGATGATGTTAGTCAATCACGACAGAACAGCTGAATGAAATGGAATCAAATTTAGCACAGAGGTAGATTACAATCTAGAATAGGACTTAGGCTAATATTTATTCCGGTTAGTTCAACTGTTAATTTTTTTATTAATTAAAAACTTTTTCACCAAAAATCTTCATTTCCCCACCGTCAATTGAGTAAGACTCAACATGTTTTCGACCATTTATTTCAAACGATTCTGCTTGTTTGTTTTTAGTGTTTGAGGAATTTAAAATTAAACATAGTTAATGAATCGATCTTTCGGATTCATTCTGAAGTTTGAATAAAAATAAAGATACTTTTCCTTTTAGCTGAGCACAAACGAAAAATTGTCAAAAACATTTGGTGATTTTTCACCTGTAACGAAAAAGTACCAAAATTAAACATAATAAAGGAAATTAAACCTTTTATAATCCATTTTACCCCAACTGTCCTAGAAAATTCAAGCATTTGCATTGCCCTAATATGGCACTGAATTGGCATACACAGTTTTCTCTTGATTTGGTTTTGGTCAGACTAATCAGTAAAACGATTTTGAATAATTTGTTTGCTGTTTTGTTTTATTTCAGGTACACACTGTAAATAATTTTTTTTTTGGTTAGTTGTGTGGGCTAGGCTTTGGTATACAACCATTCGGGGCTTTGCGAGGTTAGTCATTTTCCGGTAGGTAGCGCTTTGTTGGGTTTACTTTGCAGTCATTTCTTATGTTATTGTAATTCGATCATTTTTTTGTTATTTCCCATGATTTTTTCCTGCTGAATGTATTCCTTTCCCCTACTTTCATTATTTTCAATTTCATTTTTTTTCGTGCATACCATTTCCGTTTGCTGCTGTGTGCATCGAAACCTTACGATTGGAAACGGAATTCGCACTACTTTCCACCATTTCGCTAAAATTTGGCGACAAGTTATATATACTTTTTGGCGAAAATTATTTTCAACAACATCATAATGATACTGTTTAATAGCATTTTACTTTATGATCATACCACCAGTTCTCATGCATACAAATCAAAATTTTCGTACGCGTAATTAAAATAAATTGTCAAAACTAGTTTTTTTTACCATTATTATTTTTCCTATTTAAATGAATTAGTAATGTGAAAATTTGATGTGATAGCAAATTTTAAATTACTGTGTGCCTTCAAGAATTGTAAACAGTTAAGCTAGACTCTAAACGTAGTAACTTACGGTTTGTTTAGAGAAAAGTATTTGAAATAAATACAAAAAAGAGAATAATATATACATATCACACTATTTCATTTTTCGACATTCGAAATGAACATTTACAAAAAAAAACCCCGGAATACTCTGTTTCTTTATTCAACAGAGAGTTCTTACTTTTAGAGTCAAATAGATATAAATCTCTACGTGCGATTAACAATTCGTAGTTTGAAATTGTTTAGAAATTTCGGCATAAAGGTTATTTTATAATTTTAAAATCCAAATTATTTTCTCTCGTGTACTTTATTTTAAAATGATACAAAGCATTTTGGACTTGATATTGTGCGTCATTAGTTTGAGTAAATCTCTTCATTTGACACAGTAGCTATTTAATCAGTATCGTATCTGACATTTAATCATAATAATCTATAAATGTAAGATTTTAGACATGTTATAAATATGAGTCATTATGCTTATCATTTTCTTTTTAGTTTTTGAGAGTCATGTTCAGATTTTCTGTTCTGTTCGGGTGGCAGAGGTTAAATGTCTGTCTCTGAACCTGCAATGACCATCTCTGTATAAAAAAGTTGCTCATCATAACTATTAATACTTCATCACGTGTTTCGCAATTTCCTCTTGATAAATTGTGTTTAATTTAAGCCTCTCATTTGTCGGACCCAAACTTAAAAGACTTTTTGTTTTCATTTCACTGCAGTTACTCCAATGTCAAACGGCTGATTATAAGCATTTCAGAATACTTAGCCATTATAATATAATGTAAACAGAAATGCGATGGGTTTCGTGTTTAGAAGAAGGCTAAGAATTGGAACTCTATCAGCGCATGTGTAAGATCTTGACAACTCACGATTTAGAAATAATTTGAGGTTGTAAATTGTTGATGTATAAGTATAGAAGTAATTTCTTTTAATTTCAGATTTTGTCTGACGAAAAATATTCAAAATAAATGAATAAAGTAATAATACACAAAATTATTCATGCATTCCGAGCTTCGAACTGAAAATTTGAACAAAGCAGTGAACTGTGCTGTAGTTCTCTCCATAGTGTTGCACTTCTCTCTAGAGGCAGATATATATAAATCTCTGCGTAGTATTAACCACTTCTAATTTAACATACAGCGGGCTTTTATACTAAAAGCACCATGTTTTGAATATGAGCGATTTCTGCACATCTACAAGCTCTTCATATCTAACATTAGCATTCAAAATAAAAATTAGAAATAGAATAAACTGAATTTAGTAATTAACAGTTATTTTTCATAAAGGGATGAAAAGCTTTAAAGGGAATTCAAAAAAAAAATGATACAATTATTTCACTTTTCAACAGTTCGACCTCCACTCCATTGACTTGAGTTAAAAGAAGGCTGAAATATTTAAAGTTGCTATTTTGTTAAAGTAACTGAAAAGGACCGTTCCTCTTTCGCAGCAATTTGAAGCTAAGAATTATTGTTAGCATCAATCCCCATGGTAATACTAATTTTTTTTGTGTCTAACTATAAATTTAGAATTCAGGGATCGGCGATATCTCGGTATAATAGGATAGAGTAGCAAAACTATTTGGAGATTAATTGGAAGATTTGTTTCTTTAATGAAGTGGAAACTTAATATTTTTGAAAGATAAAATTGCATTTACTGTTTGACGTTAAGAAATAGTTCAAAATAAATAAGCTGAAATACTTTATGTTGCAGTTTTATTGATTTTCAACCGTATCCTTCCAGATCCGTTTTGTTTATTTATTTTAGATCTCCTTTCTGCTAAGAGGACTGACAAGCGAAAGTATTTAATCTCAAGTCGTGTAGAAAAATTGAGGAGATGAAAACGAACAATATTTCAGAAGCTAAAATTCTTTTCTAATTCTCTCAGTTTTTATCATGTTGCCATAACTCATTTCTTCTTATTAAATAAATTTCACTGCTTTTTTTTATTAAGTTATAAGAAGGTTTATTTTCTTGAACGCCAAGAATAGCAGGTAGATAGATAAATAGATATTTATTTTTGCCATTTTTTTTTTTGCTCTAAGTTATTGTAATGAAATGAGAAACAAATTACTGAAAGTAAAAATAAAAAATCTCATCGCATTTTTACACATCATAGGAAAAGAAATAAAATAAAAAGTGCAAAAAATATTGTTATGAATTTTGTGTAAATTAGATGTAAATATTGTAAATATTTCTAAAAAGTTTAATTTTATAAAATTAACTGTAATTGAATCACGCGTCAGCGAGAAAAGACCGTTCTGAGGGAATTTACGACAGAAGATCGCCATATTTGACTAATTTGGCGATGTAGGCGTGTTGGAGTAATGACGGTTGCTAACGGTTTTTACTACGCGCTAAAATGTGTAGTAGAAGCTGAGAAATAAAGATTTTTTCGCAGAGAATGTTGGAGAAAGTTCCACAGTTGTCTGGAACGCGCGAGCCGTTTCTGCGTTTGCCCCGCCCACTTTAGTGGGACGCTATTTAAAAGATGTGGCTTAAGGAGGGAATCAGATAAGTTTGGAGAATGAGCTACATTAGTTGATTTATCTTGGTAGAACGTCTTCTCCCTTCGACATGCATTATATAGCTTTGTAGTTAGCCGAGATTAGTGGATTAAATATAGTTAATTTGCTGTGAATTTGTAGCTGGTGTTGTGAGTATTTAACACTCTTTTCCTAGACAATAAAGTCGGCATCTTCGCATTGTGTGTGAGAATTTTATTAATATCAAAAACAAATTTAATAAGAATATTGCCAAAATAATATTACTAACACACTAAAATGTAGAAATTTTTATTCAAATTGTCTTCTATATTTTATTATACATTTTTTTATAATAATTATCAGGGAATTTTTTGCCAGTTCGTATTTTTTTTTTTTGGTCACCACCCTGAACTGCCAGCCCACGCATGCAATTAATCTTTAGTTAGTTGACTGTTTGTCTCCAAACTCCAAACCTGTCTTTTAGCGGACCATTTTCTTTCCTCTATACTTTCTTGTAAATGAAACACGCAAAGCAAAATTACTCCAGTGGTTAATTAATTCGAATCTCCTTTAATTACAAAAATATTTTCGGAATAATGTCTATCTGTCATCCTATAAATTATATGACTCAAAAACTCTTTAAACTAGACGGATGAAGTTTTAGTATGTAGATTTTACGCAACATATTTGTGGACTTCCATCAGATTTTGAATGGAGAGTCAATCCGTCCAAATACAAGCGAATACGGTAATAGTAAAATGTAAATAGTTAGATAGTTATAGTTTCTTTGAACGTCTACTAGGATGATTTGTATTAAATTTTAAACCAAAATGTCAAAGAGTTTGATTTTCATTTCGATCTCATGCATGCAAACTCAAAAACATACAGAGTGTAGTGGCTGGGGTGGCTTGGGGGTCTGCTCCCGGATTCGGAACCGGAAGGTTTCAGATTCGAGATCCGATTTCACCGAAGAACTGCCATGTAAGTGTTTCTTTTGGAATCTAAATACATCAGGGCCAAACGTCCTCCCTCTTTCATGGCATGAAAGTTTGGAGTGGAAGTGACATTTCAGACGTCACCCTCGTCGTCTGACTATTATTCAAAATTAAAAAGTCCATCCCAAAATAGAAAATTAAAGTCAGGGTAGTTATGTACTATGTATGTTTCATTTCTTACTTAGTTTAGTTATATTGTTAACATAACTAAACTAAGCAAGAAATGAAACATACATACATAACTACCCTGATTTAAATCAAGCATTAACACAAATACAGTTAAAGAGATGAAAATACAATAATTTTTTTAGACTAAATAGTAATTCATTATTTTAATGGCCTCAATGTATAAACTGTTGATCGTACCTGAATATTATTCAGGCATATTATTATCATCAAAAATATTTCTAGTCATATTAATCTAACAATAACTCAATAAAGTGTTGGTAGATAACATTCGAGGTCATTTTTTAAATGAGCTTAATGTATAAAATTTTGATAGAATTTGAATATTATCCTTGCATGTTATTTTCCTCAAAAACATCTTTTGTTAACATTAATCTAACAATTACGCAATAAAATGTAAGCAAATATATAAAAGATGGCAATTTAACGGCAAAACCTCTTCTCGAAACTTAAGGAACGTTACAACTCCGGGTTTAAGTTCATGCACGAAACAATTTTACGACGCCAGAAAAGTGATCGTCGTAAAACGGAAAGCAAATTACTTCAACTTTAATAAGCGTATGAAAATAAAGCTCATAAAAGAAAGAGGCCGGCCCCACGGCATATTGCATTCCTTTCTATTTCGAAGCCTTTAATGGAATTTTCCATTTACGGCTGAGTGGAAACAATACCTGCGGGATTTCCTTTCGTTTTCCCCAAAGATGGTGAGATCTGTTTTTGTGAAACTTTACGCAAAAGGGATGTTTTTGAAATTTACATTGTTTCATGATTCGTAAGGACTTGAAATTGAATGTCACAACTTATTTCATTTTATTTTGACGTATCTGAAATACATAAGGAGAAAATATTGAGGTAGACAAAGAAAAATCTTTGATATGACGAAAAATATTTGAAAGTTCTCTATAATTCAGGCTAAATTCGAAAAGTTTTTTTTTTCTTTCGGAATTGTGTTTTTGGTTTATAATGGTGATTCGAAAGCGAATTATTTGCCAGTAGCAATTGATTTCGTTTTTGAATCATTGTGATTCCAAAAATTTAAAATGATAATGATGATAATGAAAAAAGCATAACATTCTAGACAGACGATATTCATTATTTTATTGGATACTAGCTACCTTTGGCGACCACCTACTTCGACGAGATAAATCCTTTCTGCGTTTTCAATTAAATATTTTATATAACTTAGAATCTGAATAGTTTATTCAAGAAAATATTTTTAGGTTTTAAATTTTGAAAATCATATAGCTTGTACTACTGTAGAAATCATACGATACTCTGTTCATTGTAAAATGCTTTCGAGAAGAGGTCTCTAATTTTCTGTCATTTCCCCTAAAATTTGAAATTGTAGTGGAAATATTAAACTTAATTTTAATTTATTAAAACTTAAACTTAATTTTAATTTATTAAAACTTAAACTTAATTTTAATTTTTTAAAGAAGTTTTTATTTTTAAAAAACTTTCTTTCTTTGAAACCAAATATGTTTTTTTTTCAAAAAAATATGAGAGCAAATAACAGAATCGTTCTGCATTGAAATTTTATGTGCACTACAGAATATTTTTTAAAGTATTAAATATTTCAGAAAATTATACAAAAAAAAAATTCTGATTCATCTTAAAATTCAGTTTTTGGTTTTCATTCACTTTATTATTTAAATGAAGTGAGTAACATTTTATTAAAGTTCTGAAAACATTTATGAAATCTCAATTTTATATAATTTTTCGATCTTGATCTGTAAAGTAATCTTGACGTAATAACGTTTCAGTTTTCTGTATTCAAGTCTGGCAGAGTTATAAACCCTATATATCATTACTTTAGAGCAATCGGCATTTTCATTATTTTAGGCCAATCCACTTTGGAGAATTTCCTGGTGCTGATTGGCCATTGTATATTCATTGGGATATTCGATAGAAATATGAAATGTTTATTAGTATCGTTTATAAATGAAAAGCTTCATAGCTATAATTAGCATAATAACACGTAATTAAATATGAACACATGGTATTGACAGTACGAAAGGGTTGCTATAAAAAATTAAAAATTCGTAATTAACTAGAATATATAGTAGCTCTAATTACATAAAATATAAATATTTACTTCGTTTAGGCCAATTCTTTTTAATGTACATATCCATTGCTGAAGGTTTAGAAATTCGTTTAGATTTAATACTGTAAATATTTCAAGAGGTTATAGGAAAAAAAAAGGATTTTTTTTACTAAAAATATAACATTTAATATCTATTCTATTCTTTATAGACACTCTGCTGAAAATTACATTTTAATGGGTTTAGTTTGCAATAAGAGTTGAGTTACTCTTGTAATTTGATCTTTTGTCAATGGATAGCAACGCGTTGATAAAAATTTTTTTTTCATATAGAGATAACGTGCTGGCGAAACTTCAATTTTAGTTTTATGCTGTGCGACACAAATTGGTGGGAAATAGAGTTCAAATATTTTTTTAAAAATTCTTTAAAAAGAAAAATTGATTTTAATTGAAAATCCAAGTCCCTCTTCTTACCTCTAAAATAAGCCATGTTAATTAAGAATAACAACTTTCTCGATATTTTAAAGAATATGTTTTTATTATAAAGATGTTTTCCCCCCTTGATTCATGTATAAAATTATGAGGCCGTAGTGGCCAGGTGCTGAGGTCTCGGCTCATGAGCCATAAGTTTTCGATACCCAATTCCACTGAAGAACCATCGTGTAAGCGAATTTGATGTATGTTAAATCCTTCAGGGACAAATGTCCTCCCGCTGGTAAGGTGTGATGTGGAGAGTATTGTATCAGCTGAGATGTCGTCCTCGTTATCTAACAGTGGTTTAAAATTACGAGGTCCGTCCCCCAAAAGCCCTAGTGTTGCTTTACAATGGGACATTAATGTAACTAAACTAAACTGTATAAAATTGTGAAATGCTGCCAATTCTATGAATGCCGAAATTTTCTTGACACGTATGAGAATTTTGTGTTTCATAATACAATAAAGAAAATCGGTACTTAATTATATGACTTTGGCGAACAATAACAACGAAATATTGATTTTTGATATGGATCGATTTTGTGGTATTTGGCGATGATAAATTGCTGTCATGTTACTAATACACAAGAAACAAAAAATCGAATATATACTTTGCTGCTTCTTTTCTGACCAATGGAAATCGAAATAGAACCGAGAACTGAAATTGCAGACAAGATCCTTGAAACAAAATATGTTGTTGTTATTTCTAATAGCCCTTTTTATGAACAAGCAATCAGCGATTTTTAGCCGACTGAGCGTCTTTTATTTTTGAAATAGCGCCAAATAGGCTACTTCAAAACTTAGCTACACACTCATCACATTCATTTGCGCAGAACCTTTTCAAAGGGGGGGCACATTCACTCGTCTTGCAGATAGCACATAGAAGAACAACCATGCTCTAACCGGGACTCGAACCCGGGAAGCCCAGATCACGTGGAAGTTTAGCTACCTCTGCGCCAGGACGCCGGCGTAAACAAAATATGTTTTATTTAAGTCATCGTGTGCTTAAGTCTATGAATGCGAGAGTATAGGCCAAAAGATAGTGAACACTTTGGTAGATGTGGTCCAAAATCGGTATGGATCTTTGCTTTGGATGCTAAAACTATGAATGACATTTCGTTTCCTACATTTTTACGTTTTTCAAGAATCACATTTAAATATAGGTAAATGTACAGACCAATGAATGGTTTAGGATTTCGTTCCCAATTTGTTAGTGATAAACATTTCAAATGTGAGATTGATGCACCAAGTTTTAATTATCTTGCTCTTCGGTTTTATTTATATCCTGCTAATTTGTATGTAGCCGCTGGACAAATAAGCTTCCACTGAATGAGCTCTAAGCCTGCACATGTGGCATAAAGAACATATATTAAACTTTATAAGTTAATATAAGGGTAATTGAAAGGGTTTTTGTGTTATCGTATTCATAAACAGACATAGTCTGAATATGCGGATGGAGAGGGCAAGAAATGGGGAAATTCATCAAAACATCACGTTCAAATTTTTTGACAATTAGAATACTTTCTCTTTGCATACTTCTACTAGAAAGTAATTAGCATGAGTGGTCATCTCAAAAATGTCTAGCATATTCTTCAATAAAGATGACTTAGTGTTTTAGACATGTTTTTTTTTCAACCAAATTGTACCAAAATTTGACAAACAATTACAATTGCATTCAGAAAATCACATACTTAATTATATATTTAAGTCTTTGAGTTTTCGAGCTATCGCGCTCTCAACCTCTCGTAGATTTAACTCAAAATAAGATTGGATTATGCGTTATAGAAGTTTTTCTGCGATTCAAATCTTATATATATATATATATATATATATATATATATATATAAAATCTGATTTATAATGATTTTAATAATCATGTAAAATTATACTCTATTTGGATATCTAGGTAAATAGAATTTTTTTTTTCAAAATTCTATATATTTTGTTTAAAGACCTTACATTACATTTCATCCATCTAACCGAAAGCGGTTTTGAGTTATCTTTATCATAGATAGACGGACAGAAAAATATTTTTCAAAAATATGCTTTTTGAACTCGGTGTGTGGATGGGGGGGGGTCCATCTAAAACTTGGAAGCTCATCAATATCTTCAGTTCGAATATTTTAATGATCAGAGTTCTTTCTCTGTACTTTTTAT
>JAOUZG010028424.1:369528-388145 GCA_026289955.1 Argiope argentata
CAGTTCGAATATTTTAATGATCAGAGTTCTTTCTCTGTACTTTTTATATGAAAAAATAAAAATGTATTGAAATGAAAATAATAAGACATAAAGCCTCAAAAAATTACAAAATCCTCTAATGCTAAGTAGGGACTTAAAACAGTCCAGTTGGAAATCCGCCAATGTGAGGGTGGGTTAGGTTGGGGGGGGGGAGGAGGATTAGTTTGAGAATTTACTATTCAAAATTATCTGAATAGAATTTTAAATGAAATATGTTTTAAGAAAAAAAATTATTTATTAGAAAATAAAACCTTTAACTTATGCGATATTATAATTTAATCTCACTACATATTTTATTTCATCTAAAAATTACGAAATCGTATGAAAAAAGTTTTTATTTAGGCCTTTATTACATTTTCCATTTCAAATTATAATTAGAACTACTTTTTGAGCTTCCACAATACCACTAACTTGGATTTTAACTAACACTTAATTATACTTGTTAAAAATTTATTTAAATCAAAAAATTGGGGGGGGAGATGCATTAAGATTCTATTTTGAATGATTCTATCGTTAAGATGATTTAAAAAACCCCTAATTAGGTATACTTACTTATCAGATAAAATTCAAGTGAAAAATTACTGCGTTCAACTTAATTGCCGCAGTTTCAGTTTTTTTTTTTCAAATATTTTTTAAAAAATATCCATGATATAATTTTTTTAAAAAAAATTATAATTGTAAATTTAGAAAGATTTGTAAAAATGGTTTTTAATCGTTCTCTTTTAACAGTAAATTCGTTTGTGATTCCATAATTAGTAAGAAAATTAGTTTCTACAGATGAGATAAATTCTGCGCTTTTATAAATAAAATGAAAATGAAACACTTCCGAAATAAAAGCGTTTTCCTTGGATAATTTTAATTTAGTTCTTTTTTTATTGTTATTTACAGAAGTTAAGAAGGTAAAAATGTAAAATTTTACCATGGAAGCAAAATTTTCTTATGAATAATATACCTAAATTGTAAAATACAATATACTGTGTTTATAGTATAAAGTACATTATACAGTATAATAAAGTATGATATTCTTGAATACAAGTATATTATTTAAGACTGGAATTTAAATGTTTTAAATGAAAGTTGTAATCAATAAATTACATTTCAATAAGATAGTGGCTTATCTCTAATATTTTTAAAATAACAAATGCATATTAAGACGATTTACGCCTAAACTGTAAAACAATACCAGCAAAGGTTATGTTAAATGAGTTTTATAATAACTGTTATCTGTTAGTAATTTTTTGCCAACTGCTATTAAAGATCGTCTGAATAACCAATATATAATCAGAAATCTTGTAATTAGGTCAAAACCAGGATATAGTCGCATGATCTTTATAATGCGTATGAAAATCGATGAATATTGTATTCCTACGAAAAGGGAAGAAAATTTTATTTTCTTCTTAAATTTATATTAATTTAACATTACAAAACCTGAGAGAATGTGTAAGGTGAAATACATTTTGTTTACAAATTTAATCTGTAGAAACTATTCTAATATTTCATAAATAATATTGTAAATAAATTTTAAATATTCGTGTTCAATTAAAACTTTCAATTAAACTATTTTCTGATATGGAAAATTTTAAAAATAATTATTACACTAAATGTAAAAAAACACCATTGATTAAAAAAATATTTATAAAAAGTAAAATAAAATAAATTGAAAGCTGAAATTAATTTTTTATTGATTGGGAGATTATTAAATTTTATGATGAATTCATTTTATCTCATATTTTGACTATACTTAGATTTCTTTCAGGAACGTTGTTTTAAGAATAATGTAAGAAAAATAATATTGAATTAATGAATTATGTTCTATAAAAAAATATTCTATATGTTGCTATAGAAATTTACTCAGTCTCCGAATAAAAGAAACTCGTACATCAAAATAAGCGTTTGTTTTTTCCTTTGAGAAAAATGAAAGATGTAATCACTGGCTAGTTAGTGATCACCTCCCATCAACGTGAACGATCACGTGACACGCATGCGATGCCAAGATCCTCTGCGGATGAGAAGAAAAGACAGAAATCGATTACTTTTATCTTTATTTTATTTCACGCCTCGTTTCGAAAAGCGGATCGCCGAATCGCAAACGATTTATTTGAACCAAGAGTAGCAAACGATTATTTGTCTCACGCAATAAGGCATTAGATAGATTGCAAACGATGTATGCTCCTAACACAGTGATTCTAAACTTGTTTTGGTTAAGCAATAAAAAAATTATTTTTTTAAATGTAGTTTTATATATACTAATATTCAAAAATATTAAAAATTCCTTCTTTTGTTTTAAATATTTTAGACTTTCCAATCTTCAATTTAAATTGCATTATTGTTAACATTTAATGTTGTTCTAATGAATTATTCATTATTCAATAACGTATTGCGCAATGCTATTTTTTTCAGAATCTAATTAAAGTATTGATATAATTAATAATTAAGAGCTGAACGTATTGAAATAGTTGTTGAGAGAGTGGCTATTTGAAAAATAAAAAGTAACTAAGAGATTAAAAAATTAATTACAGACTTCAATATCTAGGAATCTGTTACAAAGCAAAATAAATAGAATTGTTTAAAATTTAACTTTTTAAAAGGAACTTACATTGCTGGTGCATAAAAATGTAAAATTATTTAAATAAAACTTTGGGAATCAAAGCAAAATTATAGTAAAAAAACTGAGGAGCTGATATAGCTTTAAACAATTTAGTATCTTATTAAAATATTACAATAAAATTATAAAAGTAATTATTGAAGTGAATCAGATTGACTTTTAATGAATTAAAAAAATTGCGCAAACATATCGAATAAAAAAAATAAAAGCGTGTTTTTTTCAGCAAAACTATTTTTATTATTTTTCTATTTTAATCATTAGTTTTTTATTTTAATCTCTTCACATTTCGTTCGAGTGGCAAAACTAATCTATAAACCCATTTTTTCCACCATAATCTGGTTTAAACCGGTTTGGAATGATCACGTGGCTTTCTGATTACGCATACGTCGATATTTAGAAAGCGATTTTTTCCCCACTAAAAGTTGTTCGATCCCCAAAATCTTTTTTGCCAACTCGAAAAATAATATATATATATATATATATATATATATATACAAACTTTTGATATCGCTCCTCGCCGTTTCGCATTCATTCCCATTTTCCTTTCCGTGCTTCTTATGACCCTGCAGTTTATCGGTCAACGAGGAGAATCGGGATACATGGTGAACATCTACGTCAAGTTGCCTTAACAATTTTTTAACCCTAAAAGCGATCATTACGCTTAAAGCGATAATTTATGTTAGAAATCACCGATTTTATCCTTGCGCGTTTTGAATCTTGCTAAACCCGAAACCAAAGCAAAGTTGTAAAGGAGATCTGGTGAAGAAAGTAGGAGAAAGTGCAGCTTATAATGAAGAAAGAAAGGTGTTAAAAGGGCAGACATTTCTGCACAGTATATTGAAAAGAATCGCCACAAAAAGAAGTGATTAAGTGCGCTACAGAATTATTTAACCTTAGAAAGGTAACCTTTAAAAAACTAACAAGAATGATAACCCTTCGTCTCCTAGACGAAGTGTATTTAAAATCAATTTTTAAAGCTAAGGTAAATAAAAGCAAACTATTGATTGTCAAGTAGGATAAAAATATTTTTTTATTTTCGCAGCAATCTTTACACAACTATGCGTGATGTTCACCGTGCATTGCTCTTGAACACAACAAACAAAAAGTGCGCATCATTCTGCGCAAATTATAGGAGCAAAATGCACAAATTTTTCTTTTTTTAATTTCGGATTGTTCAGGTCGTTGAATGTTTACATTCAAGTTTAGAAGTTTACTTATAATAGTCCTTGTTGATCGGGGCAAAGTTGATATGTTTAGACGCTTCTGCATCCATGGAGAGAGAAGAACTTCAACAAAATCTTCATCTTCCGATTCATTCTAAGAAGTAGAATTATCTTCCGCACTTAATTATTTCAATAATTCACGGATAGCTTCTGGCCTACCCCACAAATTTTCTCCGTGAAAACGCTTCGACACCTCCAAACATGCACAGAAATACCTTCTTAATACTAACGGGAGAGATAACCATTCGTCTCTGAGACGACTATTGTTGTGGATAAACTAAAAGCAAAAATATTTTGGGGAAAAGGAATGTCCTCATCTGTAGTTCCCGAGGTCAGATAAAGGTACGGAGTAGAGCGATCCGTTTACCGTTATAGAATAGTCAAAGTTATTTCGTAAACGATCGTCCAGGAGACGAATGGTTAGCCTTCTATGGATAATGATAATCTTCTTATTTTCATTCAAATTTACCAAATTCACCAAAAATGTTTTTATATAATTTTCTTTTAAAAAAACAATTTGTTATAAATAATAAATGTTACTTTTCTGAATTTGCTCGAATATTTTTTTCGAGATGGAATGCATTGCTTTATTTTATGTTAATACGTGTGAAAAGAATCGATTTATCAATCGAGTGTTTCGCATTACGAGTAAGATTTGAGGATCAATACGTTCATTAAGAGATTCTTCATTTTAATGACTGACTGGATGCGTGAAAAATATTATAAGCAAATCCGAAAAGCGCCGTTATAATGGAGACAGTAAACAGTGCTGGCCGTCTAACGATTTGAATAGTTTTATCCAGGGAAACGTAATTACACGAACACAAAGACTTAGATAAATAAAAATTGGTATTTCGATCTGCTGTTAAAAGTATATCTATGTATTAATTGAAAAAAAAAGAATGTTAAATATCGGTCTTCTATTAAAATTATATATTTTGAATTCGATTGAAAAAAAAGTTTAGTGAAGAAAACTGTTGCTGTATTTTATAGTCCTGGATAGGATTCACAGAACGCTCGTCCGTGAGATCCCGAAAATGAAAATCGGAGTTTCGCGATACTCCTTACTTTGCTCCTGACCCACAATTGAGATCACATTGCAGGGAATGCATGAGAAAATTTATGTGAGGTGAGTAAATGATGATTTGCATCTTATTTTTATTCTGACAAGAAAACGTTAAATTTAGCCTTGTGTAAGTTTAGAAATATGAAAATCCAAGAAATGAAATTGAAGAATTCAAGAATGAAAATTCGTCGTATAATCGCTCACTAAATGTAGTATCATTTCAGTGCATCAAAACCATAAAACGGATATTATCAAGCACTAACTCATGGAGGCAAAAATACTGATATTTTTTCATGCGTCATAAATGATGTATTATAGATTTATTATCATGTGAGAACATGTTGTTTTGGTAAGAGGCTTTGGAAACCTCAAAAGATGTAGGTAACACATTGAAGATTTATCCAATTTCAGAGATCATTAAATCAAAAAAGTTTGAAAACATCACGAGGCTATCAAATTACACATGCGTCGATGTTTAGAAAAACGTTGAGTTTTTTAATCATGTCGGAACATGATGTTGTTTTTGGGATGATGTTTTTGGCGTCATCAAAAATCCGTAGGAAAAAAAATAAAAATTTAACCCGCAGGCGTAAAATAAAAATTTTATTATCTGTACGAGCATCTAAAAAACAACTTTTAATAACGCGTTGTCATCGCTTTTACAAAAGCTCTGATTTTTTTTAAAAAAAATAAGTTAATTACTACCGCAAATAACATCTAGAAAAAATGCCATTTTGATCACGTGATTATACGAAATGAAATAAATAGGAAATGGGATATTTTTTAACGATCAATGCGGAACAGTTTTTTGTTTCGTTCGCAGTACTAAAGTGACTCATTCAGTGAAACAATTAAGATGAATAAAAATGTAATTCAACTTGAAGGAGCACGTGGTTTTTGGCCGTTCAAGAAATGATGTTCTGATACGATACAGAGCAGATTTAATTTTAATCTTTATTATCGATTGCCCTTGTTTACTTCGTTTAAATTGCATTAATGTATATTAATATTTCGATTGCATTCTTATATCATAACTACTAAATTAAAATCATTTAAGAGACTATTTTCTTATCACTTTTTTTAATGTTATTCATATTCTTATATTCTGCAATGCACAACTTTTGTTGTACAACGAGACCAGACATTTTAAGAAGTTCGCGTTATAAGGCCCCCTTTTTCGATAAATTGATCGGTTTGGTTTCCTATTTCAGCAGTTTTTTCAGTTAAACAACATATCAATTATTTATTTTAATTTAATTGTTATTTTTAATAATTTTGTGAAAACATAGGGGATTTTATGTTTATTACAAATTAATAAACTAAGTATCACTGGGAATTGAATATACATTTTATATTTCGAGTTTTTTTTAAAAAAATAATTAAAAGCAAGTTCTAGTTAAAAAAAATTCTTATAAAAATCCAATATATGCTTAAAAATATTTTTTTTAAATTAGTACTTAATTGAATTATAAAATCATATATTGTTTTGTTTAAAATAAATTTATATTGGGCAATAAGGGAGAAATAATAGAAAAAAAATTAAAATTAAGTCACTTAGGTCTTTTCTTAAATTTAAAAATATCCTATCTTTTAATTTTTTATTAATAACCTTTTTAATTTTAGAAAGTTAATTTTAGAGAATATGGCATATTTATATTTAATTACCAATGATTAAAAATTATGACCCTCATTCGCAATAGAGCCTAAAAGAGTCCATTGTCCCTTTAACGAGTGTTTCATATTAGGAATAAACTGTTTAGCTCGTTCAGTACTCTTTATGTTAAGTGTATGAGTGACAAAAGGGCATGAAAAAAGAAAAGAAATCTGTTACAACAATAAAAAATTAATGAAAATTCCAGATCGTGGATTGTTCTTTCTATTCTTTCAGCATCCAAAACGGTTCTAACTAGCTGCGGAAACTCCTCTTCGAGTTCCATTATATTTCAATACTCTCGTAATAATACACGGCACCTCCCTTCATTTATCCCATTAATAACTGCTCAGTGTCCGATATAACGACGCCCATCTCCATGGAAAAGCGACGTCTTTAGATTCAATTAATATCGCATTCAGCACTGAAGAGGCTCTCAGGCCGAGTCACTGATCGCCGCGCTCCCGCATCTCGGCCTTTTGTTTATTCGCACAATGAATAACAAGCGTTCAGCCGTACAGAAAATTAATACACTCTCTTTGGCGCAGATGGTGTTGCAGGCGATATTATCTGGCGTATTTCCTTAGTTGGAGGAAAATTGGAACTTTTCTGATACATTGTTAAGGGAATTAATTGGAGGAATGCTATATGGTGGTAAGAATTCGTACAGAATCAGTAGGGGTGGTTTCTAAAAACTTTCTTGCACATTGTTTAATAAAAGTGCGACCCCAGGGAATGTCTTGCATGTCCTTGGCATGCGATAGTTTAAAAATATTACCTTTGGCGTGAAGTGACATAGTTTTGGCTGAAACCAAAAACTTTAAAAGTAAATTTATAGCGATGGCAGATTGCTTTCAATAGTTTTCCCAAGACAAATTTGTAGCTGAATTTATAATTAAGAAATAAAAAAATGTATAGGGTGTCCCAAAATTAACGCAAGATTTGAATGTATCACCATTTGTGCAATAAAACGTTGGCAGCCTATTAAAAAACAATTTTGTGGCTAATAGCTTAGGGTTAGTAAAAATGGAGCGTTACATAGCAGAACAACGCAAGATTTAAATTAAATAAAAAATACGCTTTTCGCCCCTTTCAATTGTTAGATTTTTATTGAATTATAAAGAAGGGATAGGCTTTATGTATGGAATATCAAAAAACTAAAAATGGTGTCAGCGGCTTTCGTGGCACAAATGCACTCTTTTGTCGAAATTTTCTGATCGTTTTGTATAAATGTGGCGCAATTTCGTTGGTTCAGTGGTGAATTTCCTCCTTCAATGCGAGCGTACCTGCGAGTTCGCTGGTATAGGTGTTTGGCTTCAAATAACATCATAAAATTAAATCCAATGGTCTTAAATACAGCGATCACGGGATCAGTTCTTATATGATCGATTTGTGGCCGCAAGACTTTCATCACTTTTACAAATATCATTTAACAATGAATGGACGTTGTTCCGTCGTGTAATTTTTACTTTTATTAACCCTAAACTATCAGCTGTCAAACTGTATTGTTTATAGGATTGCCAAAACTTTACAGCTTGAATGGTGACAAATTGAAAATGTGCACCTACTTTGGAACACCCTTTATTATTTCTTACTGTGTTTATTTACAATGATGTATTTAGCTTGATTTACATTTGTAAGATTAGTTTGGTTTAGTTATATTAACATTCCATTGTAAAGCAACACTAGGGCTATTTTGGCTAATAATTTTAAACCGTGGTCAGATGACGTGGATACCACCTGAGATGGCATTTTTAATAGGATAGCCACATCGAATCACACCAGAGGGAGGACTTTAGACACGCAACAGAATTTAACGTGCAACAGAACCCCTTATACACAATGGTTCTTCGGTGCAATCAGATCTCCAATCTGAAGCCCTACGGCTTACGAGTGGAGACTTTACCACCAGATCATCGCAGGCCTCTTATTTTTGTGAGAAACAAAATTTTTGACACTGTTTTTTTAGATAAAATAAATTCATTCTTAAATTTAAATATTATGAAGGAAATGATATGATTGAGCTAGGAATGAAATGTCAATTTTTTATTAGCAAGGACAAATTATACTATGGGGGAAAAGAACATTAATGAAAATGGTTAGCATTTTTGTTCAAAAACTTAATACATTCTACAACAAAAAAATCGACTCACCAAGGAGTTGTCCGATTAAGACGAAAATTGGTGAATAGGAAGACAATGTATATAATAATAAATGATTAACATCTCAGAACAATTGAATAATTTATTTCAGAATTACAGTAACAAGTTCAATAAGGTGTTGACCCGCCACTAGCCTGGATACAAGCAGCCACACGGCGTGGAATAGACCTATAAAGCTTCCGGATGGTCTCCTGCTGTATTTCTTATCAAATTCGCTCTGATTGTCGAACGAGGTCATCAACATTCTGTGGCAATCACTGTCTCATCATATCCCAGACATGCTCCACGTAAGAGAGATCTGGCATACCAAGAAAGTGATTGAAAAGCTTGCAGACAGTTCATAGCCACACGTGCCGTATGTGGTGTGGCATTGTTCAGCTGAAAAACCAGCCAAGGGTATTGCAAAAGGAACGGTAGCAAAAAAGTAATCAGGATGTCGTCGGCGTACCGCTTTGCTGTAATTGTATCTCTAATGACGACCAAAGGAGTCCGACTATCAAATGAAAGGCCTTGTTGAGGGCCGGTGTGGTATGCAATAGTGAAATCAGGATTCCCCCTCTTCCCTGGGTGTCTCCAAATACGATCGTCAGGACACAGTTGGAAGCGGGATTCGTAGCTAAAGACTATTCGTCCCCAGTCGGCATCATTCCAATCTGATCGAGCTATGCACCTCCGTGATCTGGCTCAGCAGTGTGCAGGCGTGAGTGGGAGGTGGTGTAACGGTCGGCGCGAACAGAGATTTCGCTGTCTCAACCGTCTGTGAATGGTCATGGTGGACAGTGGTGTTTGGGTTGAATGTCTGATGGTCGAGAGAGATGAAGAAGGCGCTGTGACAGCTGATCGGACAATCGCTCTGTCCTCACGATCTGTTGTGACCCAAGGTCGACTGCTACCTTCCTGACGCAGAACTCTGCCCTTTTCTACCCATCCTTGCTAGCATCTTCGAATCGACGCATTGCTTCAACTGAATGGGGGAGCGATTTTCCGATTTGTCCAACCGGCCTCTTTCAATCCAATGATACGACCTCTGTCACACTCTGACAGTTGCTTTTAATGAGCACTAACCCTGCATTTTTTTAAGTTGTTGAAGCGTAATCTGAATCGCAAACAAACCGAAATTTTCAACAACCGGTGAAGAACTGCTCCTTATATGCATCTGCTGGATACGCAGTTCCGATGCGCTGGAGATCAAACTATTCATTCATTGGACAAGAAAATTGATTCATTTGCATATCTGATCAACACACTCTAGCATACGAAATTTCAAAGCAATCGGGTGATTGCTTCTTGGATCGATTGCGTCGAATTTTTTTGTTATGGAGAGTAATTTCAATTATTTTCAGTTTCCATTTACCTAAAGAGATTATCACTTCTCTTATAAATTCTTACTTTCTTCGATTCTTCATTTCAACTAAAACACAGTAAGATGTATTTTTAATATTTACATTTGTCACCGTATCTTTTTCTTTTTTACTTTCTCCTATAAACTACTTAGAGAAAGTACAGTAAAAAATGTTTGATCTGAGATTTTAACGAATTTTCATTTTTTAAATCTGCCCCAAGTTCGAAGAACTCATTTTTAAAATGTCTGTCTGTTAGTGACAAAGATAACTCAAAAATGTTTTGAGCTAAATAAAATTTGGTACATGATCTTCAGATTAAATTTGTAGATTTCTTTTAAATTTTAAGCAAACCCTTTTCAGAAGAAATCTGCCCGATGGAAAAAATTTTAATACTCAGATATAGACTTTGTAGATCTCTGTCAAATTTTACGCAAAATCTGTTCAGAGGAAGTCTATTAGAGCCGCTGTTCGAATATAAGTTAACACAATAGCTACAAACCAAAGATAGATAGATGGCGTAAATTCAATGCACAGATTTAGCATCGGTAGTGTAAGTATCCTCCAAATTTTGAGTCAAAACCAAGACAAAGATTGACCACCTGTCGATCCGTAATTTTAGAAACGTATAAATGTATGAATCGAATTTAACAAATTTGGTTTGGGATATTTGTGACAACAAATGTAGCTTTGTATCAAATATTTTTCCCGTCGATTGGAAAAAACACTTATAAAGTACAAGCTTGATTTTTGGATGCGATGAACCGCAAACCAGGAATTAATAGCCAAAAAACTCGCCAACCATCATACGATAGTTTTAGTAAATGTGTTAACCTGCCAAATATGAATATGAATCGACAAAAATATTCGGTAATGGTCACATTATAAATTAATTAAAAATGTTAATTACACATTAAAAATTGATATTTCCTAACTATAGCACGCCAATGGCTTGCAAGGTGTTTTCTAAGATATCTTTATTATAGTGTATGCGAGAAAGTTATGGATACCGCTGGTTGGTTTTACCAATGCTCATTTTATTTATTCGCTTATTACAAAATCCTTTTTATTGCAAGTCGTGATTTTTGATTAGTTTTATTGTGATTAATTGCAAATTTTCAGCTACGAATCACTCTTTTATAGAGCAATATGTCGATTTATTACTTTGCCGCAGAACTTTTCCTAATCATTATTTATAGCCTTTTTACGAGCTGTTATACAACTGCTTCAGAACTGAAGAAAAATGACAAGAAATTTAAATAAAGAGGGGGGGGAGTGCGCTCCTAGAAAAATGTTGTGGGAATTGAATGAATTTATAAATTAAAAAGTTTAAAAACAGCGCAATCTAGTTTCCAATGAGCGTTGTAAGCAATCTAGTAGCCATGTGTTCATATTGTACATGTTGTTTTCAAAAATTAATACGAATTTTAAAATGACACGCACTGTAGGAATGATCAAAAACAGAAGTTTGTTTGGCTTTAACTACCCATTTTATAGCATCACATGTATCATAGATAAATTTATTAGCAATAAGTCCTTCTTACGCCACATCGTTAGTAATGAATTTGTCTTGTAACTTTTCCCCTTTTTCTAAAATAGTAATTAGCATTCCGTCCATATGTAAAGTAACGTGTTTCCTCACATATAGTTTAGTTCGTACGGACTTCCAGATAGACATCCTCTTCATTAGTAGAGTTATTGTGTCTAATCAATTGTTGTAATCCAGATAAAAGACTACTGATATGTGTTTCGTTAATACAAATATATCCACCATGTCTTAAAAGAAGAATAACGTCAAAACATCTGGATGTTAACTTTTTTTCACATTACGAAGGGACTCATCAAATCTTCAAGAAACAATCAATTTTTAGCAATCGTTGTCACAAAGTATCGAAATCTAATGGACTTCAGTCATTGTTAGCTGTGAATTGTGAGTATAATTAACATGTGTTTGGGAAGAATCCGTGACAAAGATGGATCATTAACAGACATTCTCACGATCGACTGGAGACTGTTGAGGAAGTATTGCAGAGCAGCTATTGGTGGATAAGAAACTCAAGTTCACCAATAAGAAAGTCAGAGGCGGAGATCTGACGGGAATAAAAAGCATTGTTTTTTTTCGATTAAAGAGAGGAGAGCAGTGAGAGCTTTAAAGGAGGATTCGGAGAGACGTTGTTGTCGGAAGAAATACCTGATTTTGGGAGAAGCTCCATGTGATTTGATTTTTTGTGTTATGATCTGCCCGAAAAAGATCAGTGGATTTATGGAATGGCCCCTGGAGTAGCCATTTGATCTAACAGCCTGACAAGGTCTTTATGGTGTCTATTTTAAAATTTGATCCAGGAACATTCCATTTCATGATTAAAATTTTAACTGTTGCTTGAATTTTGTAAATAATACTAACCTGGATGAGAACAAGATATGTACTTATAAGGATGTAAATAAAAGAATTGTTTTGTTATGGCACTTTCTTATTTGATCGCAAAGATATTACAACTTATTTTTTGTATACTGTTTATTGCCTGCTTAATAAATATACTTATTTAAATTTAAGAAAAACTGTTAACCTCACAAGTAATGAAAAAGAGTAATAGATCTTATCTTCTAATAACTTGAAAAGAAAAAAAAGTTTTTTTTTCTGCCTTAACCTTGAATTACCTGTTTTAAGAGTAGATCTTCAACTTCACTCAACTGCAAGTATAAATAAACAAATACTTAAAAAATAATAATGAAAAAGTATATAAAATATTCAATAAAATAAAAATGATATATTTATTAAAAAAATTTCAAAACTTTTTAAAGGGAAAAAAATAATGAAATTCATAAAATTAAAAAATAAAAATCAGAAAAACTCAATAATAAAAAATAACAATGAGAGATGCATAACCAATTTGAAAGATCAGAAAAGAAATATGCAGACCATATTTTAATAAAAACTTGTAACAATTAACGCAAATTTTGTTTTTAATGTTAAATGCCAAAAACACATATACTATAAAGAAAAAGTGGAATTGTAATATATAAATTCACTTCAAGTCATTAAAAAATATTAATGTTTTTAAACATAGGCATTTGCTTGTATAATTTCGAAATATTTATGTCTCTTATTCTGCTGAAAAGGAATTAAAATCTAGAAGAAACGGAGAAACATTTGTTTTGAAGGACAGACATATTTGAAAGATAAAACGATGAATCAGTGAATTATTTTTAAATATAAAAATCCCAAGAGATCAAAAAAGAAGTAACGACCCAACCATCCATGTGGAAGTATATACGCAAACTACTGATTACAGAAAGATAAAAAGTTTTTGAACAAAGAATTAATTAAAATTTTATGTTATTGAATCTGGTTTTTTTCCTTTTCTTTTAAGCAAGCAGAAATACACAAAGGAAATTGAAATTCTTTTTACTGAGGATTCCAGAACAGAAACTTCATTAGCCAGAGATAAGTCAAATGTTAATTAATTTTAAACAAAAAATTTGTTTATCCGTTATTCCTCATTCTTAAATGGATATTTTTCTAAAATCCATTTGAAATGTTTTGAATTTAATTTCAAATAATGAAATAGTCTGCAGATTTCTAATCACTTTCCAAATGAAAAAAATCGTGTTTATGTAACAAACTGGAAATAAATTTGTTACAAATATGATATATGTTTTAATTGAATTTTATAACCTGTTTATTATGGCTATCGTCCTTTCTCATTCCTTATGATTTTTACGTGTGGATGAATATACCTACAATATCTGTTCTCTGTAATTAAAAACATATTTGTATGTGTTAGACTGATTTTCGCCTTCTGGAAGAACGGACTTTAACATTATTTCCTTAATTAAATGTGCTCTGAAGTGCCTGCCAGCAAAACTAGTATATTAATCTAATATCATGCAGAGCCTCCATGAACACGCAATAGTTCCTCAACACCAGGTGACATTCATTCAGATCATTTGTGAAGGTATTCTATTGATAGTTCACACCATGATTCCTGCAGGGTAGACCATTAAGCCACGGGAGTGTAAGCAGCTGGAGTTCTGAAAACATCACGTTGCAAAACATTCCAGATATGCTCGATAATGTCCATGACAGATGAATTGCATGGCCTAAAAAGGGAAAGAAATTCAGAAAAGTGCCTCTCAAGCCACTTGGTTGCTAGGGTAGACCTGTAAATGGTGCATTATCCTATTGGAATTCCCCACGCCTATGAAATACACACAGAACAGGAATGAAAGCAAGTGACCGGAAAGGAGGCCAACGTATCGCTGACCTGTCATGAACGAGTCTAGACGTATTAGCGGTTCCATTTCATGCCAACTGCCCACTCCCCATAACATCAAAGAGCCTCCACCAGCTTGAACAATTCCTTGTGAGCATGAGGATTAATGGGACTCATGAGGTGTTCTCCACACCCGCAAACGGCCATTCACGCGATAAAATTAGAAACGCGATTCATCAAACAAGACAAACGTTTTCCCTATCATTAAGAATCCAATAATGGTGCTGGCAAGCTTAGGGAAGACGCAGAGTCAACAACGGTACAGGAAATACATTTTTGTGCAAATTAAATTGGACAAACAATTTTTTTTAAAAAATTGTCTCTTTCTCGGAGGTTTTCAGCCCAAACCGGTTTCAGAACGGGGTTGCTTTTGGCTAGTTTAAAGCGGTTTAACCACGTGATCATCACGTGTCCAAAATTCTTTTCTTCATTTGCGCTTCGGTTGCTGTCAGGAATGGTCGATTATCTGAATTGTTTGTTTCTGACGTGAATTAAAAAGAATGGATATCACTCCCAGGAAAAGAATTCGAATCGTTACGCTTAATCAGCATACATCTATGGCTGTAAGGGATATTGCTGCAGCAGTAGGAGTTGGAAAGCCGAGCGTTTCGAGGATTATTAATATGTAAAAGAATTTGGGTACAGTGTCTCCAAAACGAAAGAGTAAATGTGGACGCAAACACAAGACTTCACCTCGAACAAACCAATTTCTATTACGAAATAGTAAAATGCCTCCTCTCAAAACAAGTACAGACCTTCAGAGAGATTTATCCTCTAATGGTGTGAGCATCGATGCATTGACAGTCCGACGAATGCTTATTGAATTTGGGAGAATTGCAAGAAAACCAATAAAAAACAGCTATTAACACCTGTAATGAAGAGAAGACGTTTGATTTGGCCCAGGAAATATAAAACCTGGACTACACAAGACTGGAAGAAGGTTTTATTCAGCTACGAAACGCATTTTTTGGTGCAAGGGTTTTGAAAGAGATTTGTCAGACGAAGTGCTGGAGAACCCATGAGGGAACAACATGTTACTCAGACAGTTAAGCACTCCCAAAAGCAGATGTTTTGCAGTTGTTTTACCTCTAGAGGACCTGGCAGCTTAGTACCGTTTGAAGAAATGATGAAATCTCACAAATACTTTCCAAAAATAGAAAAAAAAAGTCATGCCATTGATGCAAACTTTCGCAGATGGTGTTAGTGTCTTTTCAACAAGATCTTGCTTCTTGCCATAATTCTAAGATGACAAAGAAATTCTTTCAAGAACCGAAATCAATGATTTTGGATTTACCTGGTAATTCTCCTGATCTAAATCCCATCGAAAATTTGCGGAGCATAGTGAAGAGACGTGTGAATCAAATGAACTGCTCAAACAAGAAATCAATAATTGAGAACGTTATAAAAGTTTGGTTTCATGATGACGAGATCAAACATTTATGTTCGAATTTAGTAGAATCCTTGCCAAACCGATTACAGGATTTATATCGAGCTAAAGGAGGACATATTTCGTATTAGACGGCTATACCCTGCATGTAAGTTAACTTATAGTGATTAAACAACATTTGTGAAATTTTTTGTGCTTGTCTCAATTAATTTGCACAGTAGTGTAGTCCGCGGCTGCGAAAGTTCATATCATTTAGATTACGTTGCACTGTGCGTACGTTGATTGAGATTTGAAGTTTAATAGGAAATTCTTATATCCGCGGTACACTCTTGAAATATTTGTGTGCGAAAATCCAAATTTCATCGTTACTTGAGAAATGCTGCACCCTATTTCTCGTGTGTCGACGATTAGTTTCCGTTGAAAATTTCTTAAATCTTGATAGCCTACCATTGTAACAGCAAGAATGCATGTAATAGTCTTCTCTGACACCTGTTGTCTTATATAAGCGCTGTCGACCTCATCACGTAACGCTGATTGATTGAACACGTCCAATGTTTGCATGCGACCAACTAGACGAGTTTTTCTGGCTCTTCAGTGTTTTTTTACATTCTTTCAGCACGTCAGAGGCAGAATCGCCATCCCAGCTAGCTTGGATTCCAAATATTCTAGAATTATATCAACACAATTATAAGTGTGTAAGTTGAATTCCAGTAATTTCAATCTTTAATAATATCCCAATCTATTTTAGGAGGAATAAAAAGAATCTTAGACAGTTATTCCCATTTGCCCAAACGCACTTGGAAAAAACGGAAGTCACGATAACATTGGTGGAAACTAATATTGAGTCCTAAGGGTTCCCGTACGAGGCAAGTCTCATTGTCGGCAAGTGTAACATAATATAATGATATTTGAGACTATAATTTTAAGGGTCTTTAACGTGTGGTCAGTAAAGACTCTAGTTTAGTTTGCATGGATAATTAAGTAGTTCCTAGATTGCTCGAAAAAGTTTTCCGACGCATTTTAACATGTTTCTTTCCCTTAAAAAATGGACAATTCGATGAATTGGAGGCTAGTCAACACAATTAATGTTTTATGACAGATTTATGACCCTATCTGTAAAGACCAACGGTACTCGGATTTAAGGAAGAATGAAGGACGAAAAAGGTAAGAGCTCGTTTAAGAAAAGAGGTGCATAACATTTTTTCCCAATTGTGTTTACCGCAATGGCCCGGTTTAATTTTTAAAGAAAATAGTATTTGGTTTCAAGTAGTATTCGTTTGATACAGATTCTATATTCAAAACGCTGTTTTAAAGTTCATTTCACTATCATTCATAATACAGTTTCACGCTCCCTTGTGATTAAAGATCGCATTGAAGCTCTGGAAATGCGAAGTTACAAAAATGGAATTTTGCTATCTATATATAGTTAAATATATTACTTTAATATAATTAATAATATATTAAGGAAATATAATATTAAATATTTTTCTCCTTCCTATTTCAACTATTTTTATAGTACATATTTATACGTTTTACCTTAATCTGTACTTAGATTATTCCTTCATACAAAGTAAATAGATGCACCCCGTGTAAAACACGTGGAATTGTGTCCGTTTTTTTATAATGCAACTTCTTTTTCAAGTTTTTTAATGAACTGAATAAAATAATTTCTTCCACATTCATAGGAAGAGAAAAAAAATCAAAAGCTTAGCATTTTTACTACGAATTTAAAGAGCATATTTTTTTCAAAAGTGAAAGCAATGGCTTATACAAGAAATTACTTCTAACATAAAAAAGAAACATATTACCACTTATGCTGCTTTTCGAGAGTTATCAAACTACTCGGGCAAATATTTGTAGAATGTATGCATTCCAAGAAATCTGAATATCACTATCTCTACATTAAATTGATTTACTTATCTAGTTTAATTATTTCATTACAGAGATAATAGACAAAAGCAAAAAAAAAAAAAATCTTCTTGCAATTAAAATTTTCTAGCATTTTTTTTTTCAAATTCATTCCAAAGAAGAACATTTTTTTCTTTTTTTGATTTAGTCGACTTCTAAAATACTCATTATTACATAAACTGTAGCTTATTTAATCATTTCCAAAACTATTCGCTTATATTAAAATTATGCTTAACACAATTAATAACTCATTATTGGGAAATTATTGTGGCTTCTACCAAAGCAAGATGCATATTCCTTTATGGAATTCCTCGTTATGAATTATTTCAAATAAAAAAAATTCAGCAATTGTTATTTCCACTCCTAGAAACTAATAAGCGATAGAAAAATGAATAGTGCAATTTATTTATGCAATTTTAATTTTATAAGTTTAAATTTTAGATATTTAACAAATCATTACTTTTGCATAGCCAATTTTATAAAAAAAAGTAAGCCCAACTGAAACTTTTGTGAATTATATTGTTTGATAAACAAGTAGATAAATAGTAGTATGTGATAAACAAGTAGATTTTCAGAATTTAAAATAATTAGAAAATTAATTCACTTTGTATTTTTCGATTACTTTAAGATATTATACTCCTGTATAATATCTTCAAGAAATCGTTTGTTTATTCTAATCGCCTTTGAATACTTTGGAGATGGCAATTTGTTTGAATGTGAACATAAGATAGTGGAAATAAATGCAAGAAAAATAACACAAAATGTTGATGATTTTAATAAATTTCACAAAAGCTTTAACTATTTGCGGTCCAATGTCAAGTATGACTCTATATTCAAGATTGTGCATCAATTTGCGTTTATTTATTTATTTTTAAAATTTAATTGTTAAAAACGCCTACATAATATATATATATATATATATATATATATATATATATATATATATATATATATATATATAT
>JAOUZG010028424.1:411380-438586 GCA_026289955.1 Argiope argentata
ATAGAGAGAGAGAGAGAGAGAGAGACAGAGAGAGAGAGAGAGAGAGAATATGTGTATAGAGAGAAATAGGGGAAGGTGTTATATTTCTTATAATATAGCATTAAGTTATTTCAAATATCTTTTCAGTTAGATTGAAGGTAGATACATACATTTTAAATAGAGGATTACCATATTTTACTCAAATAAAGAACAGTTTCTCTATTATGAAATATCACATGGCAGTGACAGAGAAATTTCCGAAATATAAAACCTTCCATACTGAAATAACCAATTTGATTTGTAGCCCCATTTCATGATATTAGACGCCTTTATCTCTTTTAGAAAGGATTGAGAACACTCGTTTTAAACTCATTGGCGCATTAAGGATTCAGACTTCACATATATATGTCTTCAAATACAAAGATAGTTACATATATATCGTCCAATATAATATTAATATTTAATTTCAAGATCTTTTAATCTCTTTTGAGATAAGATGCATTCATCATAAATATGTATATATATATCGAGATAAATAAATTCATACTATTAGAAATAAATCCATGCAAATATTGTGAATAAGGATTAGCTATTTTATCAAAATGAATTTTTTAATGAGTTTTTATTAATAGACTGTTGACTTTTACGCATGCGTAAATGATTCGTTTCATCTTAGACATCTCGTTAAAGTAAACATAAAGCTATATGGAATAAATTATGAAATGTCTTGGAAAATCTTTTGACGGGTTTAGAAATCTATTTAATCTATTTTGAATTTTAGGCACAGAATGATGTTTTCAAGGAAATATGAAATTTCTAATGGAGTAGTAGTATATTAAAAAAAAAGAAATTCCCGTCGGAAAGTTGCGAGGAGAGAGTGGATTATTTTTGATGAGGGGTGAAATGAAAATTTCCCTCCCTCTTCGTTCGAGGGTCTCGTCTCGAATTTCTTTGAGATTATTTCTATGAAAGTTTAAAAGCGGTGCAATATGTGTCAAAAGTTTAGATTATAATGTAGTCGAATATATAAACACATATGCATATAAAACATTAAAGGCAGATTTTTATTTCGAGGTAAAAAAAAATTGTGAATGCCTTTGTTACTTCGGTAGGGTTTAAACGTCTGGAGACAACCAATTTTTGAGATGTAATTATAGGAAACCATTAAGGTGACATTCATAATGACATGTTTAACACTTTCACTGCCATGATTCCCTAATTCGAACTACTATCCAATAAGATGCTTAACATTTACTCTCTTTAATTCTAGTAGAGAGAGAAATATCTATCAGATAACTGATATTTGGCCTAATTCAATTCTAACGAAGAATTGTAGTGTAAGGGGCTCTGTTGTACGTTGAAACCACCAGGGCCAAACGTCCTACCGCTGGTGTGGTGTGGATAGGGGGTACTAGCTCAGCTGTCGTCCTCGTCATCTGATCGCAGTTTACAATTACAAGGTTCGTCCCAAAATCCTGTTCATCTCAACGGGGTGTTGATATAACTAAGCTAAACTAATCTAATCAGATAGTATATATGAATCACAAAGGATTCACGTGCTGAATAACGTGTTGAAATATAGCGATATGAACTAAACATAGCCTTGTTTGACTCGTATCAAACTCCACATTTACTGAGAACTTTTGCGGTTACGCGAATGTTGGATACAGGACAGTCTACGTATTAATAGGAATAAAATGCATATTTAAGAATTACACTAAAGAAAGTTATATATACCGGGCATTCAAATTAGGTTCATGCTAAAATACGCTTAAGGTTAATAATTTGAAATGAGTGTATTCGTGTGTGTGTTTGTTGAAGAATTAAGTGCCGAGTTTTCACGAGTCTGTATTCTTCATGGCGAAATATTACAGATCTTGTATTATTATCTTTAAGAAATGGTCTTATTAAAATCATGACGAGCGCATTGCAGAGAACAGTCTAAAATGAAAAAAAATTGGCAATAATAACCCTCGAAAAAATGATTGTAATTTTTAATTTATATAGTTTTGGAAAAAAATTGCAGTTAAGTTTGTGTTCTAATCATAGGAAATTATTTTCAAAATTTACATTAGTTGGAAATTATATATAATATATATTTATTACAATCATCAAAATTTGTCTATTTAAAAGTAAAATGTCCTGGTAAAAAATATTTTTGAATTTTATTTCTTAACATTAAAAATGAAACCAAAATCCAAAAATTAAATAGACAAATTTCCATCAATTGCAGTGTTTCAATTCTTTTTTTTTCTACTTCCGCATTTGTATTTTCAGTATTAAATTGATGGAAAAAAAAGTCAACAGAATTGAGATTGAAAAAACGTGTCTTACACTGAAACAAATGCATCAGTCGAAATTATATTAAAACTAGAATCCTTAATTGATTTCCCAAAAACTTGTTTTGGGGATTGAGAAAATCTCTTTTTTTAATACAAGGTTTCAGTTTTAGTGACTTGTGAATAAATAATTCCTTTAATAATTCGTTAAATAGAATATTTTAAGTAAAAATATTTTTTCTTTTGTAATAGGGAATAATATCTCAAATGTGGCCGGAGGATTCAGAGAAATGATAGTGCAGCGTTCAATAAATAATAAAAAGATTATCGCACAAAAAACAACTAATTTAAAAGGCTTGGGCCCTTTAATAATTACGGTTATTTCTGTTAAATGTTTCTCTATCATTTCTTTACATCGGTTGAATAATTGTTAGCGCACAAATGTATCAGTTGTAAAATAAGGGTGTCTTATCAATTAAGGCTTTAGAGCACCACTTTTAACTAATTTAAAAGCGCCATTTTTTACCATTTCTAAGCTTATTTGGCTATATTTTTCAAATTGATAGCTTTATAAATAATAGAAATAGAAAAAATGATTTTAAAAAACAGAGCTTCAGAAACTGAATGAGTAAATTATTTATACGTTACTTGCAGCTGTTCGGAATACAACTCCCAAAAGCAACAAACCCAGCTCACAAAGCAATGGCAGAAATCTAGACTCTTCCCACTTAAGTTTATCAGTATCTGGGTTGCTTTGGTTGGAGATGAAGCTTGTCTTACAGCCAAATGTGTTACGCTTGAATTTTTTTTCAGTTCCCTTTTTCTTATTCAAGGCTCGCTTTTCGTCTCTTTATCATATTTTATTAGACTTTATCATGTTAGCCATTATTTGTTTCTGGTTTCGATTTCACTTTGTCTTGTACAAAACACATCTGCTTTCATACGCATTTGATGACTTTTATTAGAAGTCATTCATCATTAAAAGGCATGCCGATAACTTTTTAAACAATTTAGAAATAACAATAAAAATTTTTGACATTTTACTTACCAAATTGTTTTTCAAAAATCAAATTATATTTACTTAAGAAATATTTTTCTACAACACTGCTCATTTCTGTATAGATGATTCACTACTGATTGAAATCCAGTACTTTTGATATAACTTTTTCAAAAAGAGCAGGTTGAATCCTAAGTTCCCTCACCAGCCACGTGTAACCTCACCCGTAGGAGGTACGTTCTGTCATCGGTAGGATATAACTGATTTCTCACTGACGCTTCTCCTCCCCTTTTCTGAGATATCTCTCTGTGGGAGGGATATCTCAGAAAATCATGTGAACACCCTCTAGAAGACTACAAATTTCCCAATATTATCAGAGAATTAATGCTTTGCTATCGTTCATTTAACATTTATTGGCCTTATTGAACAAATTACTGTATGGAATATTGGAAGCAACGAAACTTGTGGAGGAATAACTTATAATTATTATTCTTGAATTTTGGGCAAAAGAAATACTAAACACAGTTTTACAAACTCTGTATTCCTCAGATGTGTGAACTTGCCTTTTTTATTCTGTGTTGCTCGAATCGCTTTCTCGTGTTATGATTTTCAAAATAGTTAGATGAAATGAAATTCCGCCACAAACTTGAATCAAAGGCATATTGTGATGATTGAACTACAGAATGTTGGCAGAAATACATTGCAGCTAGAAGAGACTGCTTTGAAGGAGATGTAATAAGCTTTTACCAATAAATTAATAATTTTTATTCCCATATTTCAGTCATTTTTTCATATCGCAGCCGTGTATAAGTAATTCATTCAATTTTACTTTTTGGAAACAAAATTTTATTAGCTGTATTTATAATTTTCAAATACTTGCATCTGCTTGGGAATTTTAAATGCAACGTCATTGAAAATCATTTCAAAGATTAGTATAAAGTTAAACATTTCGTGATAGGAGAGCATTAGTTTATGAAAAAGTAAATAATGAAAGCAATACAAGTTGTTCAAAACTATAAAATACATGAATCAAATTTTTTAAATAAAGCAAAAACTGCTCTTCCTTCAATTTCAGAAAAATAAGTAAAAACAAACAAAAAACTAATTAACTATCTAAATTAACAATTTAAATTATTAATTAAAGATAGATTATGAGGCAAATTTTAAATTGCATTAAGGGATATGTGATTCTGGGATTTTCACAAAATCAAATCCAAAACTTTCCTTTTAAAAGCTAATGGTTTTCAGAAATGGCTTTTAAGATATTTGAGGAAGGAGATGGAACTGAAATTTTGTTTAAACTAAATAAAATAATTGACATTAAATAAAAGACTTCATTGCCATTAAAATCGTGTCTCAAGATCATATTTTTAAAATGTTTAACAACTTTTAAAATTTAAAATTTTTTATTATTTTTAAATTTTAAATTGAACGTAAGTTTTGAAAATACTTAAAATTGGATATTCTAAAATTAATGGAGTTGATTAGTAATGGCATAAGGTTACGTAAATGTCTAGACTTCTCATTGAAATTCAATTTTGATTAAATTCTAGTGTATAAATCTGCGTGAATATCCTACCTAATATTTTCTCGAAAGTTCTTTAATAAACTTACTATCCTTATCTCCCCTACCCCCAAATAAACACGAAACTTGGGAAAATTGAGAAAGTTATGAGTGCTCAGATTTTTATTTTCAGACATTAGAATTATTTTGTTTCATAATACTCTAAATATTGACTAACATTCTTGCCTATTAATTTATTCAGGCAATATTCCGCGTGAGTCTAGAGTTTTTGATGAATTCAGCTTGACTTTTTTGCCTTCTTCTTAAATATTAACAGGGATCAGAAAATTGAATATTTTTTTGAAGCCGGCCGATGGAAATTGAAATTCGATGTTAAACTACAACTGTGCTCACATCATCACTTACTGAATTTTATTTTTTATACTTTCATTTTTTTTATGTTATCGCATTTAAATGTATAAGCAACTACAAACTGATCGTATAGTCGACCGTTTGACAAATTTTGTTCCAAATTCAATAAGGATCTAACAATTAAACATTGAAATAGTGAATCATAATTTCATTTATTTTAAGGATTATTGCTTTGAATTACCTCGATTAAATTCGTGCAGAAGTATAAATTTAAAGACGATAAACTTGTTGATGGATTCAATTTCAAATTTGATAATACTACATCTACATTATAGATGCTGAATTTTGGGGTTTTTTTTACCTGTATAAATATTTAAGCTTTGTAGTTATCGTGTTCATTTATACTCTAACTGGAAGACAGACAGGCAGACAGACTTACTGTACACGTATTTAGTTAAAATTTTCTTAAAACCTAAATTAAACTAATATAATGGCTAAATATATAATTTTATTCTTGTAGTTCAAAGCGTTTTTGAGTTATCGAGTTATCGACAAATAGACAGAGCACCAAAAAGACTACTGATCAAAAGTTTTACAAGTCTGAGAAATTTCCCTTTCTTTAAAAATAAGCCCCTAAAGTAATAAAAATAAGCCCCCCCCCCAAAGTAATATTTTTTTTTCATTTTAAGTGATATTTTCTAGCATAAATGTGGTGGAGAAGTTTCAGTGAATTGTACCATTACTGTGAAGTAATCATCTGCTACGAATGTGTCATTTCGTTTGTTTATTATAAAATCACTCCAAAAGTGCAGGATTTCATTTCTTTTGTTGTTCTTTTAAAGTACGTTCTCTGGACATTGCTTTTCGATTTAAAAATGTTTATTTCTTTTTTAAATGAGTGAATTAACTCGTCGGAAGTACCAGACTGTTATTATAATGCGTCAAGAAATCATTTCAATTACTATGATTGCTCATCGAAGTGAATGAAATGAATCAATTGTTTCATAACTCGTAAAGCGATTCAAAACCGAAGGAACCGTAGATAAAAAGCCTAAAAGTAATCGTCCGAGGTTATATTATAAACACTCCGATGCCCCGGAACAGTTTGCAAATGGCTCTATTTTAAGACTTTTAAAAGACACAAGTATCGAGAAAAAAGCTCGGAACTGGAAAAAGTAATATAGAAAAAACTGTCAGTGTGGGCCAATGTGCACAAAAACTTAAGTATTTCAGAGTGAAGACAAGTTGCACTCTATAACAAACAAATCGATGCACCAATAAGTTGTACGATTGAGACGAAAATCGGGGGATAGAAAGACAATGTACAGAATAACAAATGATTAAAATCTCAGAACAATTGAATATTTTATTTCAGAGTTACAGGAACAAATTCAATAAGGTGTTGACTAGGATACAAGCTGCCACACGGTGTGGCATAGACCGATAAAGCTTCCGGATGGTCTCCTGTAGTGTTTCCTGCCCAATTTGCTCCAATTGTCGAACGAGGTCATCAAAATTTCATGGCAGATGCAATCGCCTTCCCATCATATCCCAAACATGCTCGATGGGAGAAATATCTGGTAATATGGCAGGCCAAAGAAGTGTTTGGCAAGCTTGCAGACAGTTCATAGCAACATGTGTCGTTTTTAATGTGGCATTCTCCTGCTGAAAAACCATCCGAGGTTACTGAAAAAGGAATGGTAGTAAAACAGGTCTTAGGAAGTCATTGATGTACCGCTTTGCAGTAACTGTATCTCTAATGACGACCAAAGGGGCCAGGATATCAAAGAAAATGGTATCCCAGACCATAATGCCTTGTTGAGAGCCAGTGTGGTGTGCTATGCTGAAAGCATGATCCCTTCTTCTGCCCTGAGTGTCACCAAACACGTTTTCGATTATCGTCAGGACACAGTTGGAAGCGGGATTTGTAGCTAAAAGCTATACGTCCTCAGTCGGCATCATTCCAACATGATCGAGCCATGCACCACTGTAATCTTTCTCGGCAGTGTCCGATGGTTGATAGAGGTAAAAAAAAAAGCGCTGTGACAGCTGATCGGGCAATCACTCTGTCCTCGCGATCTGTTGTGGCCCTAGTCGCCAGCTACCATTTTGACGTTGTACTCTGCAATTTTCCACCTATTCTTGCCAGCATCTTCAAATCGCCGTATCGATTCAAATGACGAGTGGTTCTCCGATTTGTCCAACTGCCCTCTTTCAATCCAATGATGCAACCTCTTTTAAACTCTGATTTTTGCTCGTAAAGAGCACGAACCCTACGACGAGGCATTTTTTAAAGTTGTTGAAAGGTAATCTGAATCGCAATCAAACCGAAAGTTTTTACAACGCTTGAAGAACTGCTCCTTATATACATCTGCTGGATGCGCAGTTCCAATGCGCTGGAGATCAAACTATTCATTCATTGGACACCAAAATTGAATCATTTGCATAACTCGTCAACACACTCATGCATACGAAATTTCAAAGATGATTCCTTCTTGGTGCGTTTATTTTTTTGTTTTAGAATGTATATTCAACCACGAAAGTCGCTATCTTTTAATATCTGACTAGGCAAGCTAAGTTAGTGGAACATAAGGCCAGGATGTCTGATTCATAGATCAAAACAACCAGAATGCGCAATGGTAAGGGGTGCATGTCATATCAGTCAACTGATTGACTTCATTTTGAACAGGTATTTATGAATAGTGACGAATATGTTGGTGCGTTAAAGGATCAATATTCTTATTAGTCCAAATTACATGATACCAGAGCAGGAATAATATTTCAGCAAGATTTGGCATCCAGCTATACATAGAAAAATAAGAAAAACTCTACAATAAATTTTAAACTTCATTTCAATTCCTTTTTACCTCTATGTCCAAACATTTGTTACTTCAAGTCAAGGCTGCGTTTCCAGATATGGTATTAATGTGATCTTGTTTATTTCATTTCATATAATCATATGCTCAAAATTACAATTTTCTAGGTTTTATTTGCTGTAGTCATTAACTTTTTTTTTAAATCAGAGCCTTTGTAAATACAATGGCAATGCGTTATTAAAAGCTTTTTTTGTAATGCTCGTACAGATAATAATTTTTTTATTTTTTGCCTACAGATTTTTGTTGATATCAAAAACCTCATTCCCAAAACATCATGTTCTGACATGATCATAATAATTTTTTTTCCAGTTTATGAAAAAATTCGAATTAAACAGTATTTTTTAAATTTAACTATGAAGTCATAAAATTAGAAATATAAAAAAATATATGAAATATTTTTAATTTTTTACATTATATTGGATGTATTTGCATATAATTTTCATTGTTGATATTTTTTCTCAAATAATGCAAATCCTAAAGTAGTATATTTTATTGATTTCTGATAATAATACTATAAAGTTATGTTAAAAAGAATTGCTTCTTGAAAATGTAAGTTAACAAACAAAATTGTGCTAATAACAATTTTAATTTACTCCATGAATATCATCAAATTTTACAACACATATCCAGAAAATGAAAAATTTTCAAATGTCAAATAATTCCGTATACGATAAGCTGCATTACAATAAAAGTTAGTACAATTTAAAGGTTAGATATTTTTGAAGCCATATTTTTTCAATTCCAGACCATGATCTCAATTTGCATACAGTTGATGCATACTTTATATATTTTTGTTGGCAGCACTAGAGGTGTGTCAAAGACAAATAAAAGTTGTATGTACTTTTGCGCTGGAGATGCTGACTTCGCGAGGAGCGAGTGAACTTTCATCTTTTCATGAAGAATTATGATCTTATTTTTATTACTTGAAGAAACGAGTTGTGTTTTTATATAACTGATTAAAAAATTTATATTTTAAGAAACCCGGCTCCTCATTTTAAAGCATAACCGACAACATCAAAGATAAAGAACACGGTGTTCCTATGTTTAATTTGACATTCTTTGCATTTGAAAGCAACTGGAAACAATCGTACAAAATATTCGATATATATATAAATATATAATCGTAATCGATTGCTTTGTAGAAACTAAATATTTTGCAGGAAATGCAAACAACGGCTAATGTATTTCAAACTGTCCATTCGCTCATTGCATGCAAATAATTCGAAATACGTGGGCAGATTTTTCAGAAGATGAAACATCTTGTTTACTCTCCTATATTTGTGTTGACAGTTTTTGCGAAAATATGTAGTCCATTGTTCAAATATATTTTTCTAACAGAAATAAAGACATTTCTCAAAGTGGTTTTAAAACGTGAGTAAACATGAGATTATAGTGGAATAAGTACAAAATTTTTAATTGATATCCATTAAAACCATTGGAATTAGAAATGATTATTGCATTTATTATTTTCGAACTGTTGCATTAGTTTTGCATTATTATTATTAAAACTGGCGTAAAATTTTAAAATTCACTTCAAATATATATATATATATATATATTTGATACGAATTTTAAAGTGTTTTACATCGTTATTTGGAGTGATTTTGAAAGAAATTGCTACAAATAGCGCTTCAAAATTAATCTTTCACTCCTATTCAATTGAATTTGAAAAATTCTATATAATGAATATAACTAACTAAAAATGATTTATTTGAAAATAGCAATACAATCGAAATATAAATTTAACGTACGCTTTTTATTTCTGCAAATTGGTATTCACATATTGTAGTTAAGAAATTTTCATATGAATCCAAAAATCCAATTAAATTCCGTTGCATTTTTATTTTATCATATCAGAAAGGGTACTAAACTATTACATTGATTGAATTTAATTATTTTATCACGCTTGTTTGGATTAATCTTGAGGCCGTGGTGCCCAACGTTGTTAATCTTGGGCGTGGACAGTGGGTAGCGTTGTCCAATGAGAAAAAGCTACTTGCACTTGTGCCATGTATTGACAAATATGTGATAGTTGATGATGGATGTCCATGCATGTCTTGGTCCCTGGTGGCACGATGGTTAGGTCTCAGCTTCGAAACCGGAGGACTTCAGGGTCGGGACTCGATGCCACGGAAGAACCATTGTGTAAGTAAGCCTTGTGATTGCTAAATCTGTCGGGATAAAACGTCCTCCCCCCTGGTGTGGTGTTGAATTTTGGAGAGGTGGTTTTTAGCTTAGGTGTCGTCCTCGTCATCTGACAGCGGCTTCTAAACTACGAAGGCTATCATGAAATATTCCTAACACTGCTTTAAAACGGAACTATACGATAGAATCACTTGAAATACGTGCGTGGATATTATTTATTTCGTTTATTAAATATGAAATGAATTAAATTAATATATTAATTATTTTCTTTAATAGTTATGAAGCAGGCAGAGTGTCAACCTGAATAGTAAATATATGTCCTGAGAGTAAATGTAAATAGATGAACTGACATATCTATCTCATATTTTTATTACATTACAATACCTTTTTTTAATTTCATTTGATTGAGGCCCATATTTGACGCAGAACTATTATTGTAATTACAAGATCGCACTGCAAATTTAAGATTAGAGCTGTCGCATCTACATTCATGCAAAAGTAAAAGCAACTTGACAGCCAACTTCTTGGCGGATTTAGTTTGAAATTTGATCTATTTGGATGAACTTGTGTATAGAATTTTTTTCAATCTAGTTCTTAATTCTCTTTTTTTCAATCTAGTAATGCAAATATTATATTAGCGTATAATTTTTATAAATAGATTACACATTGCATATGGATACTTTGAACAGATCACAATTTGTGAAAAAGGTACGAATTTTGTACAGAGTGTCCCAAAATGAGAGCAAGATTTGAATTTCCCATCATATGTTTAGTAAAGTGTTGGTAGCCCTCATTAAAAACATTTAGCAGCTCAGATTTTAGGATTATTAAATATGGGCGTTACTCGATAGACCAAGGTGTTTGCATTGTTGAATAATATTTAAAAAATAACGAAAGACTGATGGCTCCATTTCAAAAATTTGAGAAATCCCGCTTTCCTCCAGATCGTATAATTTAACACTATTGGATCTCTTAATGGGGTTATTTGAAGTCTATTTGAAAGGGCTATGGCAATAAGCCCACAAGTAAGCGTGCATGAAAGGAGGAAATTAAACGTTATATCAACGAAATGGAGCCAAACTTTTGCAAAAGGATCGTATTAAAATTTCAACAAAAGAGTGTGTATGTGCCAGCAAACCTGTTGCTGCCATTCTCCCTATCTGTTATACCATACATAATATTAATCTGTGAACTTTGCGATTCAATTAAACTATAACAATTAAAAAGAAAAAAAACTGTGTTCTTTAAAATTTATTTCAAATATTGCATTAAAACATTTTTTTATCGTATAACACTTCGTTTTTACTAAACCTAAACTATCAGCCCTTAAATGGTTTTTTAATAACGCTGCTAACACTGTACTGAAAGAATAGTGGCAAATTCAAATCTTTTGCAACATTATAAAACTCGCATATTAAGTTTCGGTTACACAGTTCAAAAAGCTGTTCATTTCTTTAATTTACAGACTTACTGGTAGAATTTCAAAATGAGTTTTTGGACTCGGGGACACCTGAAACGTGGATTATGTTGAAACCTCAAGTCTGATTTTTTTGACGATTTCAGCCTTTTACTTTCGATATATTAAAGTAAAAATCGGTTTCTTTTAGAGAAAATCCGCCGAGTTGAAGATGAAAATTGTTATCTGTACCCAGAAAGATATCTGTTTCATCTCTTTCCTTCTTAAAGGACTTCGGAGTTTAAACTTTATGGAAGCGTAAAAAAAATGGAACTTGTTAAATACCGAACCGGTGACTGGAAGAAGGAAAATATTCATAAACTCAAAGATTTATAAATGGGCCAAATTTTGGATGGTTAAAGTTTTGGATAATTTTTTAAAATTATTTTTGAGTGAATTTTTAAGTATTTACTTTTTGTAAAAATCAACAAGGAGTATGAGAATTAAATATATCAACATTTTATTAATTTGTTTGAATTATACATATTCTGTGCAAAAAAATACGGGAATATTAATGAACTTTTAAAAAATAGAGAAAAAAATATTGAATCAAAATTACTAGTAGGTGGTAATTAGCGATCTAAAATTTTCGTTTCTATTTAGCTCTTGGAATGTAAACGAAATTTAAACTATCGTACCATTGTTTTATATTCTACCATTGGTTAACTAAACCGTTGTGGAAGCATTGCAAGGAGCTTCAAAAGATAAAGTTCTTTGATGAAATTGGGATAAAATTGAAATTTTAATTCTATTTTTGCCAAAATGCGGGACTATGGTATTTTTGATTTTATAATATTGATAGATCTTGGAAAGTCTATGTTTTGTCCAAAATACATAAAAAAAAACGAATGAGAGAAGATTTAAAAAAATTTGCTTTGATAGGCAAGCACGTCATAATATATCCTTAAGGATACTGTGTGTATAAAATGCTGGGTATATTAAACATATTTCACGGAAAAATTGATATGGTTAATCCAATTGGAATAGCTCTCCATGATCTGTTCGGAATTTAATCATGTTTATGATTCCGTTTTGGTGACGGAATTATTAAGAATTCTTTTGTACCAAAGACTTTCTAATGAGTTTTCATTCTACTTTCTAGTGAATCTCATTTGTACCAAAGACTTTCTAGTTTCCAGCACTTTCTGAGGAGTGATGAAAAAGTTAATGGGTAGGATGTCGCTAAGTGGATGGAATCGACGATTTCTCCGCAAAAGCAAAAGCCATTCTCTACTAAGTAGAAACGATGGAGAAAGTAAAAAAGAAAACGGGGCCATGCCCTGTGATAAAGAGGATTTCTTCCCCAGCCCGGGAGAGTGGTTGTTTAATGTTTTAATGACTTTATAAATTGAACGGTCAGTGTTTCCACAGTATCGAATGTTTCCCCATTTTCTCATGAGCATTTTCTGGAGGTGTTAATTAAGATGTGCCAGGGTTTCGGAGTTTCAAATGAAACATTTCCGATGGTGGTTGCTTTTGTGAGAATATCAGCTTTTTTACTAACTCGAAAACCAACATGGCCTTTGATCCATCTTATGAGCATGTTTGGGTTTTAAAAAAAGGAACTGGATATCTCGGAAAAATTGACGAAGAACAAGGAAATCTTATGTTGCAACCAAATTACAGAGTGTGTTTATTCAGATTTTAAATGTTTCCTTTTCTTCACTAGTTCGTATAATAGTCTTTTTTTCAGTCCAAGTAATTATTCCTGAAACACTGTATGAAATTCCTTCATTTTTTTCATTCAAGTACTTTTCTACCATTAATTTAAACTTCTTAAATTCTTTGTCAGTTGAATTGGTATACGTGCAAAAATTATTGAAGGGAAAAATATGTTACCTCTTTAACAACCAGGTAATACCTTTTCTCTATGACACATCCCTTTTTCGCCACTCTGTGTTGCGGAAATGCTCCATCCTCTATTATATTTTCTCTTCATTGGAACTCCCGAATATGCACTAAAGTGCGCCTGCGGAACTGCTTTTAACTGTTAACTGAGTGAAACTCTAATTTATCTTTTTTTCTGCGTCTGATCTCTTATTTATTGACAAGATTTTTTAGATATTAACTTCTGGAAACCGGGGCTAACATCCATTGTAGCTATAAGTCCCAATACCTGATATCGTTCAAGTTTCAACCAAGCAACAGTTATTGTGATTATAAGAATAGAATGTCTTTATTGAGAGTAATGAGTTCATGGAATTCATTGTAAAAATTAGTATATTAGGAGAAAACTTAATTCGTTGCATCGATGAATTTTAAATTTGTATTTTTGAAAAGCAGATATTTGTTATCCTGGAGAAAACTGCAAAAAATCTTTGAGTTTGATCTTGAACAATTTGTCTTTCTTTTGAAATAATGATGAGAAATGAAGTAATATATATTTTTTATTTTTGCAAAAGGAACCAATAAAAATACATTTTCTCCAAGTTGTGGTTAGATATAAAATTTCGTTTTAATGGCATCTAGAAGATAGTAAAAGAAAATTTACTATAAAGTTTTTTTCAACCGTCTATCTTACAATCATTCCTTTTTTTTCAGAGACTAAATTTCTCAGCTAACTATTATAAAAGCTGCGTAAATTCTAGTATTGTAACTGTCAATACTAACTATAAAAAAATTTAAAAGAATGTAGTATACAGAATGCTTGTACAAACAGTTTTTACTATAACTTGATTAAAAATAAATAAATAAGCAAAATATAACTAATAAATTAAGAATAGATTTTTACTTATAAATAAATTTAGCTGGTTTCAAAGTGAGGGCGATCTTTTGCAGCAATTCAGAGGCGCAAACTCTCATTGAAATTTTCATCAATGGGCCGCAAGTCTTCTACCTTTTCTCCATCCTATTCCCGCCCAAGCCACTGCTTTAGAGTTTAAACTTTTATGTCATTTAGTGCCAGCCCTAGACTCAATGGACCATACACTATAATCATGGGATTCAGAGTCAGCTTGTATGATATTCAGATGATATGACGTACGGAAAATGCGCCTTGCATCATTCTTCTGTCTTTTTAGCCTTGTGAGCTGGTGCGGAGACTTGTTGAAACTCCCACTTTGCATTACCGAAGTGTGTTTTGAACCATAGAAATTCAACATATGCTAGAATGCTCCGGTGATACCTTTTTTGATTTATTTTAGTGCCCTCATTCCCAAAAACCAGAATGTTTTACTGCCGGCGCAAATTCCTCCCCATACCAGACAGACTTTGGATATTTGCGGTGTTTAACAATTGCTCAAGTGCTTGGAGAATCTACAGGCTAGATCCTATAGTTCCAAGAGTTTTTGAATTTCAAGTTTAGTTTAGTTAACGTTCCGTTGTAAAATAACACCAGGACTACTTTGGGACGTATCTCGCAAATTTGAACAGTGGTCAGATGACGAGAACGACACCTGAGCTGGTACCATTATCTGCACACCTGTGGATGTTGTGGTCAGATGTTTGGTCATGACAGATTTAACGTGCAACTCACCCCTTTACACGACGTTTCTTCGGTGGAATCGGTAGATCTTGAACTTGACATTCTACAGGCTCACGAGCCGAAACCTTACCACCAGACCAAAGAGGGCCCTTTTGAACGGCAAAAAGTTTCTCGTGAAAAAGAAACTATCTCAGTGCTGATTGGTGACTTGCTTCAAAAGTTTTAAACGTCCTTAGAGTTGCACGAGTTTTCTGGACGTTCAGTGAGAAACTGAAAGTTCAGAAAACTAGTTAAAAAACGTTCAGTGAGAAACTGAACGTTTTTTAAATTGTAACCTTCAATCCAAACTCTGATTTTGCCATTCATAGCACTGCCCAATCAGATATTCCTAATAATATAGAAACCCTCGGATTTCATTGAACTTTGAGATTGATAATCTCACGACTATTTAAAGTGTTCATCATACCTTTTCCACCACTTCTTGGACTTTGCCATCATTGCCAGGCATTTCGAAAACATTGATTGAGTCAGACACACTTTGCCGTGGCACATTAAGCAAACGAACCACTACCTAATGTCGTTTTTCTTGCTTAAACATCAATAAAATAGATCTTTTAATTGGCATTACAAAAAAGCAATATATATATATATATATATATATATATATATATATATATATATATAATTTTAAAATATATTGCAATTACTCTGATATACAAAAAGAAATAAACAAAATTTAAAAATAAAATTATCTTCTAATCTATGATCTAATAACTTTGCCCCAGATTTTGCTGCAACCTGTACAACATTCCTAATGCAAATACATCAGATACGAATTCAGATTTTTCTGCTCCCTTTGATGGAATAAAATCACGTCATTTTTTGTCTTGGCAAGAAGATAAATATAAAGCTTTCTTTCTTTTTGGAAATAATTCCAATAACAAATGAACTTTGTGTACTAATTAGGAGAATTTTTTCTGGTAACAATAGTGGGATTCCTAACACTTTTTCACGGACTTTCTAATAAAGACATTTTTACCTTTTCCTTACCATATAAAATTATTAATACATCGAGTGGCTTTGCCAAATAATAGTTACAAAGCGACATTCTTTGGCGTTAATGTAGAATTTATATTTAATCCAGATGAATGTTTGGTTACTAATTTTTGGCATAAGTATTCAAAAACTGAATATATATTTTGAACACCTTTTTCTAACTGATTAAAAATAAAATTTTACTTATAGATACTATTTGTAATCACACGATTATACAATCAATTTCTTGAAGTCCTTCTTCTTTAGATTTGACATGCATATGAAATTACAGACCAAAGATAGTTAGCTCTTTTTTAGATTTGGTTCCAACTTTGATAAAGAAAAAAAACACCACGCATTTTATATTCTATGTCTGTCTTCTAAATTTTATCTCTATAGCCTCTAAATTTTTGTATTTATTGACATCGTTTGAAATCCTGCAGCTGGACAGACTTTTTCTCTAGATAAATTTCATTCAAAATTTGATAGAAATTTACGAATCTCTTGTCGAGATGCACTTCATGCGTGTCACATTTAGTGATTTGGAATGATGGTTTTAACAGACTGACAGACATAATTCCAATAATATGCTTTTCAAGTTCAGAAATGTCTCAAACATGAACATTCGTCAAAATCTCAAATTGGAATTTTGATTATTACAATAGTCTCAGTTTGTATGTTTTGAACACGAGAAATTAAAAATATGATGATTTGAAAAGCAGCTCATAAAACACCGACAGAAATAATAATAAATAAAAATAATAGATCTTTAATTCAATAAGAAATATCTCGTTTGTAATAAAGATGAAATCATATTTCTGATATTTTTAATTTTTAATGAGTTTGTCAGAATGTTTTGTACATACAACATTCATTGTGAGTTTATTTCTTTGTAGAGTTCATTTCAACAAATAAGAATTTCTGTTTTGACCGCCATATTTAAAAAAAAATTTCTTCTACATCTCATAGCTCCTCTACTTTTAAAATTCTTTTGAGGAATACATTATTTTTTATTATTTTCTACTTTTAAATACTTTCTCTATTCTCTCTTCTTACTCTATTCACACTTTCGTCTCTCTCTACTCTAATATCTCTTTAGTTTCTTTCAACTCTACTAGTACTCTCTCTTCTCTACTTCCTTTCTAATTTCTTTTTAATTTCACTCTACTCTGTATACTCTCTCTTTAGTTTCGTTCTAATCTACTAATACTTTCACAACTCTACCTACTCTTTACTATTCTAGTTTGTTCCAACCTCTAATATCGAGTTCAATTTTAATAATAAATATTTAATTAATTGGATAATAATACTAAAAATTTCTTTTCCTTCAGATATTCTTCATTGTACAAAATATCAGTTTTCCAGTATATTAGAAAATGAGTGAAAAATCGATATTAAATTTGAACTTTTACAAACATAAAAAAACCAAGATAATTAAAAACTTGTACTTTAAATACAAATATGCTTATTATAATATGAAAACAAAGAATATTTTTTTAAAACAAAGAATAGTTGTAAATCATGAAAATTTTTACCAAGAACAAAATGTTTCATGAATAAATTTTTCTTTGAAATATCCCGGAGCCATTTATTTAAAATAATCTTAATGGAATATTTGATGCCTTTAAAAATGAATAATTATTCATGAAATGCGAGCATAAATCTTTTTTTTTACATGTTTTGACCAAATTTTGAATTATCATTATCTTTTTAATAAGCTTCTCATGTCTTAGAATTTATTTCCATTGTTTACAGTATCTGAAGAAAGAACTCTTACTCTCTTACTCTCATTGTTTCATACACGAAACATATAAAGAAAACTATAATCGTTCATAAATAAAATATAATAAATTCAACCTTGAGATTTTGAGAAAATTTCATACTTTTATTACGCTCTCGTAAAAATAGTACTAAGGAAATATAGCAACCTTCAAACATTTTGGACTCGAGATTTCGACTATTCTCAATATTTTTGAAAAATGCTCATCTTTCTGTGACAACTCAAAAACAATGTGAGCTAGAGGGTTCAAACTTGGTATACGATCTTGACATCAAATTACAGATTTCTGTCAAATTTTGAGTAACATCTGTCTGACTGTTCAAATATAAATTAATATAATGATTGCAAAACACAGAAAGCAAGATTGATTAGATTAGGTGAACAAATTTAACATTTATAATGTAGACCTCTTTCAAAGTTTGAGCTAAATCTGGCAACGGATTAACTGTCTGTATGGCTGTACTTTCATAAACATATAAAGCAATAATTCAAAAAACCATTGACTTAAACATATTAAACTTGGTATTGGATTTTGTGATTACAAATGCAATTTTGTACCGAATCTTAGTTTCAATCAATTGAGAAAAACGTATCTTAAACATAAACACAATTTTCAGCTATTATTAATGGCATTCCAAAGATTAATCACCAAAAAAATCGCAAAGGAGGGCAAGGTAAAAACAGCAATAATACTGAATTAATGGCTAAAGTTAATATTTTGTTGTTATTGTACACCAGTGCCATTCAAAACGTTTTCTGGTAGGAAAAGTTTATAAGAGAGTATCGATAATACTTTGAGGAGACCACTTCAAGCTGGTTTTTGACTTCCAATCTTGTTTAGTCGAAATTTTTTTCCGAAACTATTATCTGGCGGTCAATTTATAAATATTATGACTAGAAAAAAAAGAAATCCCCTGATGAGGCGCAATTTCTTTACCAAATTTTATCTGTCTTTTCCGTTAGCTTTTTAGCTATTCATTTATTGGAATTTTGTCCTTCTCTGCGCGTTTGAAAGCGATATAACACAGATTCTTTACGACTATAAGATGAAATTAAGAAAATACAACGAATTTTTTTTATAATGTTCACCCTAAATTTCAAAGGGATGAAAGTATTAGGTGCACTTTAAGAAGAAATACTATTTTTAAAAAGAAAATATATTTTACTGTATCGATTACTGTAGCTCTTCTTATCATTTTAGAATGCTTTCATACATACCAAAAAAATTTCTTCGCTTTTACTTGTAAAATAGGAATATTAAAATTTCACAATTTTTTAAAAGTACACCTTTCACTTTAATTATTATTACTTTTTTGCCTTCACAGCATAAAGGTTTGCAGATTTTTTGTTATGATTCTATCATAAAACTTCTGTACACTAATTTAGATTTTTATAAAAAAAAATAACCTGCATTTTTTTTTAAATATAGTTCTGACACAATAATTTTTTTCCTCTTTAACTATTTTTGAAAAGTTTCATGTATGTCAGGAAATGTCTTCTACGCATTTCCCTGCTATTATAAGATAGCTGAAATTTCCCCACATTTTAAAAACACATCTTTTAATTTAATAATTATTATTTTGCTTTCATTCATTAGATGTGCCAATTTCTGTTATGAGCCTCTATCAAATTTTTTGTATACTTATTTATCTCTAAAAAAAATAAATGGCCTGGTTTTCAATAACCGCGATGTTTAAATTGCTTGCTAAGTTTGAAGCAAAATTCACTTTTGCTTTCGAAAAAGAAAATGGGTGATTAGGTTTGATTTGATTTCAGGTATATGTCAGTATACCGATTTTTTATTTCCCCTCCTCATTCTGTGTCTTAATAAAAGCCCAGCGAAGTAAAAGAAATAAATTTACTTTAATGAAATCAAACGAACGATTACTATATCTTATTAGAAGAAGATCGAATATACACTCATAGTGATTAATTTAACACTGTGTGAATGGGCCATAAATTTTATGGCAAATAAAAGTAGCCATTAAGACTGCTTTAAGAGCAGCATTATGCAATAAAAGGTTTCAACTGTTGTTTAGTAGCGTCACTTGTTCAAAGATACTTAAGAATTCCTTATATTGATTCTATTCTAATTTCGAACCGAAAGACTTTAGACTATCTAAGTAAAATCGGTAGAGTATGAATAGAACGTGACATATTAGAAAATATACATCAAAACAAAAATTATTAAGGATATTGCTGCAATCAAATGCTCCAAAATTTATAAATTAAAAAGAAAATTATAGAACATCCAAACAAAGATTATAAAATTATCCTATAGAGTAATAAGGTGCAAAATATTCTTGTATGAGTGTGTGTATTTATTGCATCAATTGAAAAGAATTTTAAGAATATTAATAAAATAGAAATTGGTAATACATGTTTCATTATGTCATATTTTTAAACGAGAAATTTTAGTGTATATATATATATATATATAACTTTGTGTTAAATATATAGAATAAGTACGTCAGAAAAAAAAACACTTTTTAATACAACCGTTAACTTTTGAAAAAGAAAATTTTATAATATGCCCTACAATTTAACTATCACGGCGGTGGTGCTTATATAAATATCGTTCACTTGTATAAGCTTATCAAAAAAAGATTGTAGTTGTTAGGACTTAGGACTCCCAGACATTTCTCTCATTTTCAATCCCGAGTTTCTAATTTGATTAGATTTCGCTAATATAATTAATTTCAGTCTTTTAAACTCTAATTTGAACGAGAAATTCTTAAATATATAAATTTTAATTTATTCACTTCGGAAACGGCTTTAATGATTTGGCTGAAATTTCATATTTAGAAAAGGTTTTACTTTTAAATTTATCTATAAAGGTGTATGTACAGAACAGATGAGATTTTACACGCAAAAAAACTTTTTCATAACTAACTATTATGGACTCCTTTCTGCTTTGATGCTGACAATGAGACAATGTCATATAGCACCATGTATATTTTTGTGGTCCTTGCATTGTGTCAATGATAATCTACTGGTACCTCAAAATTTTGAGAGATGGTGTTATTGGACATTATCCGAATGTGAATACATATGACTGACTTAGTTAAGATTGAAAAATATTCGTATGTGATTACCATCCAAATGTTTTATCCGAAAAGACACAATTTTTCCGAAAAAAACCCTGCTGATTCAAGATTGGTCTTCCAGATATTCAGTTTAAATACCACATACTGCATTTTTGTGCTAAATATATAGAATAAAATATGTTTAAAAAATACTTTTAAATAAAACCGTTAACTTTAAAAAAATACTTAACTCTCATGGTGGCTTTGAGTCCCCACTGATTTACAAAGTTTATAGCATTAATTAAAAAAATGCATTTTTTTACTAGAAGATATTTTTGTAGACACTCAAAAAGTAAGAAAGTACTTAAATTTGATACGATTAATCTGATTTTATGAAAGGAAATGTGAAATATACCTTTGGGACAAAATTTTTATGTCAATAGTGAATCGTTAACCATATCACTTAAGGGAGGGATTCAAAAGGATGAATTACTTATCAATATTGTTTATGTTCACCGTGCTGTAAAAATGAATAATTTATGAAATAAATAACAATAAAGATTATATAAAATTGTGAAATTAGGACGAAATTAATAATGTCCTAAGCTATACAACTAAAAATTCAAATGTTTCGAAATTTAGAATATGTAAATAAGGAAATTTGAAAAAGTAATAAAAATCTAAGATCAAATATTGAGTTTACAATCAAATAAAAATGCAAGTTTTGAAATCTTAAATCAGAATTATATACATTTATTTCAAGTAACATTAAAATTGAACTGTTTTAATTCGACCGTATTAGTTTTTTTCAATTCCTACTATTAGTTCACACACTCTCCCTATGTATATATTATTCATATTTTAAATCGTAAATGAAATAAATTGTATTCATCCACTCGAGCTCAAATGCATTTTTTAAACTGGTTTGCGGATGATATTTGATACCAATATAGTTTTTTTCGTATATTAATTCATTAATTAATTTTTAATACTTTAAATAGAGTTTTAGTAGTTTGTAAAAAAAATGAAACCAACAGGCTATAGCTCCATCGGTAAAATGCAAGGATTTCAGTATTTTTTGCGTGAAGGTGAGGAATGCGATTTGAATTCACGAAAAACAATTTTTTGGTGAATTATTTATATTAATAGTAATTATTTAATAAAAAGTAACTAAATTATTTTTCTTTTTTGACCTAAGCAGGAATTGACTTTAAAAATGTTTTATATCAATTGTTTTCACTGACTTTGTAAAAACCTAAAACTAATTTATTGTGACCATATTCCCATGTTCTCCTCAAACTTCTGAAAATTTAAACATGTAAAACAAATGGAATAATTATTTTGCTCTCTTATCCAACATGAAAATTTAAAATTCCTTAACTCATGTTTTTCTCGTTGATTGATATCCAACGTTAAAATTTTATCGTCGCTTGAACTGCGAAGAAATATGATCTCGCGGTAGATTCATTTTTCTAGTAAAAAGAAATTTGGCTGCAAGAAATTCCATTTAGATTAACCAAACAGATTTCCAGTTCAGAAACACTTGTGACATGAAATGGATTTTTTGCTTCCATGCGATATAAAAATTTTACATCCCCTCAATTTAGTATTCAGTCATTGGAATTTTTTTCACCACTAAAACTTTTTTTATATGAACCAGTTTTTTATGTTTTTTCCCTTTTCCCGGTTACACTGAGTGTAATAAAAATAAAACTGTTTCATTTATATTCTTCCAGACTTTTTTAGCTTTATGTTTTGCTCAGGAGTTTTAAAAAAATACTTTAGTGTTGTCATTTAAATGACAGATTCACTTGTCTCAAAAGAAACAAGTCTGACTTTTCCAATCTTAAGAAATGACACCACTGAGCTTTTATTTTCCCTCGTTTTGCTACAAGTAATTTTTAAAAGCAGTTACAGTAAATTGCCGTCTTATAAAATGGCAAAAAATGGAGGTTTTTATGTTGGTTTAAAATGTTATGCTTTGGTCTTTGATAAATCTTTATTATTAATAGTAGTAGTTTTTGGTTTATCGTTTTATTCGTTTTTCGTTATATAGAGATATGATATATATTACTTATACATATATTTATTGATATATATTATTATTATACATCATTAAAATTGATTCAGAATATGCATCGTATGCAATTTATATTTTGAATCAATTTTAAACTGGGGATGTATTTTCTTAATTGTGGGTAAATAGTCATTGTGAGTGAATTCACAGTCATTGTGGAAGAATATTCAAAATTTTGGATGAATTCATAGTCATTATGGATGAATATTCATAATTGTAAATAAATTCATAGTCATTATGTATGAATAATCATAATTGTGGATGCATATTCCTTCGCAATTCAAAATTTAGGTAAAGCATTCATAATATATTTTTTAAAATAATTTTTTAAGCAACCTGAAATAAAATGAATAAATGCAAAATTATTTCTTTAAAATACAAAAAAAGTTAAACACTATTGTCACACCGGAAAACCTGTCAAAAAGCGTAAAGTTAAAGTATTTTTAATGAGATTTTAATTTCTTTTAAACTTTTTATAACCGAAATTTATTATAATGATCAAATTAACACATTAAAATATATTAAATTACCATATTGAATTTCCATAATAACCCCTTTCCGTTTAAGAAATTATACCTTTTAAATACAACAATCATGTTAAATAGAAAACTTTATCCAATATTAAAAATATAAATTTTGGAAAAGCTTTTAGCTATATGGAATTCTTGTGAAAGTTTAGTTTTTCAGAATAAATTTGTTCTATATACTTAATATCATATGCTTCGAAGTAGTTTCATTTAATGCTTTAATAATGGGTATTATGACATTATGGTTATTTTCAACATTAATGTTTTAATTAGATTACTTTTAATTAAACTATTTGATTTGTTGATTTGACAAGTTGATTTTTTCATTAAAAAATCCATTCAACATTTTTGTTAATTTTAAAACAGGAAATATTTTTTTAATTTGTCAGCCATTACAAATTTGCTCAACATCCAGCACAAATTATAATTATAAAAAAAATAATGATGAAAACATTTTTACCATGATTTTATTAATTAAAATACACAAGATATGTGGTCATTATTATCACTTAGACGAGTGATAATTATTATGTAGTGATTGATTCTTAAATTGCAGAAAAAATCATTCAACCGATAAACATAAAAGTCTTTCTGCAACAGAATTTAGATTAACGTAAGTAAATGACAGTGTGCTTTATATGTGGGTACATAAACGTTTTGTACCCACATTTTGCAAATTAAGCATGGTATCCGTTTACCATGATGAAAACGTCGGTCATTCGCCGTCTGTTTCTAATGTCTTGGATTCGTCCAAGTCCCCACTTGAGAATCGATTTCACTGAAAGGCATCGTGTGTAACTGGCCTGGTGTACGCCAAACATGTCGAGATGTAATGTATTGCCGTTGGCTTGTCACGGAAGCTTAAAAAAGAATGATATCAGTTCAGCGCTAGGTTTTACATTTTAACGTAGCATACATCTCCTTAATATAGAGCAAAACTAATTTTCTTTTTTAAGAATTTGTATGAGTTCAAAATTCTTTTTACTATTTTTTCCTTCTGTTTTCTCTTTGATACTTCTTTAATTAAAAACTTCGGTTTTCCGTTTCTTTTTTTTTCTATTATGTCGCCACGTTTTTCGTTTCTTTTTTTTTCATTTGGATCTATTAACAAAGAAGCTTTTATTGTTATTATTATAATAAGAACCTTTCTTATAAGGATATATGATCATTGAAAGTACATTTTGATATTTCAGAAAGAAAGTCGAATTACCTGAATCATACACAATTGCAGACAAATATCTCAATTTGTAAAATGTTACAAATATTTTGCATCGAAGTTTTCTTGCAATTCAATCTGTCCCATGCTTTCGGATACTTTTATTGATTAAAATACAAATACTTGCAATTATTAAAAAATTTAATCAGTTTTTTAAAAACTTATTTAATAAAACGTATGTAAATAAATAAAAATATTTTTGAAAAAAAAATCAACTGGTTTACCACATTAACTTTCTCAAAACATTACTTTATTAACTGGATAACTAGATAAAACGAATTACATCCTATCCCATACTTTCTGATATTTAAGCCGATTAATATAAAAATACTGGGATTGGAAAATAAAATTAAAACAGTTTTTTTAAACTTAATACTTAAGAAGTTATGCAAATGAATAAAAATATTTTTGAAGGTAAATAAACGAATTGATAATATCACATTTTTTCAGACACTTCTTTTTTGTTTACTGGATAAAACAAATGACATTTTCTCATCCTCTCATTATCTGCTTCGGCTTAGAAAATTGTACTGAAATAATAAAATCTGGCATAAGAACTATATGTAATGGAAACTTATATTTAGGATTTTTTTTTTGCATCTGCATGAAGTTGTTGTTACAAATTGTCTCTTTTACAATCGGCTCTTCTTCTCGAATCCTTTTTTGAATGACTCCAAGATTCTTAAAAATTGTTTGAATTGCTTTTCTCTCTATTGTATTAAAATGAGCATTATAATCCCCAGATAATTATTGCTCATTGAATGCTTTGCTTCTGAGAAAATCCTCTCTCTGGTAAGTAATCCGTTTATTTACATCCATTTCTAATTGGATATTCAACCAATTAAAAATGAATGCAAGTTAGACACATTTTGAAGATTGTTCGCCTGTTTCTCGGAAAGAAATTAAAATCTCAGAGAATTTAATTAGGATGTAACGAAAAAAGAATCTGTCTTTGATTTATGCATCTCGCTTTAATATTTGGAATTGAGAATAAAAAATAGGGAAATATTAATATAATTTATTGAGATTCTCCGTACACGAATAGGACTGGAGAGTCGTAAAATATTTTAAAGATATATGGTTTTCAATTTTTTTTTTATTTGACTATTTCTCTCTCCACTTTTGCTTTCTCGTGTTATTATTATCGAGAAAATATAGAGATTGTCGAAAAATTCAAACTCAATATCTTGACGAATTTTTACTTTTTAATGCTCTCTGACTTCTATAAAATATGTATGCGAAAGTATTTGTCTTTCTTTGACAAAGGTAAATCAACAACGCTTTGAACTAGATGGAGGATATTTGATGTACAATCCTTATATTAAATTTATAAATAAGTAACAAATTTTGAGTAAAATCTGCCCGTCTGTTCGAATATAAGTTAACACAATAGCAACAAACAAAAAGAGCCAAATACAGGGTGTCCAAAAAGTTCCCTTACAGGTGATTTGTGAATTTATTTTACAAAAACAATAAGTTTAAAAAGAATTATTTTTATGCCAATGATAAAAAGCACTTTTAACATAACTAAGGAAAAAAATACTGAACTTACATTTATAATAAATGTTCAAAATGTCCACCCCTTTCTTGGAGACAAAGCTGAACTCGTTTGCGCATGTTTTTCGAAACGTGTTTTAACATGCTAGGAGTGATTTCTTGTATTCTTTGGGTAATTGCGATTTGCAAATCATCCATTGTTTGAGGATCACCTTCATAAATTTTGTCCTTCAAATATCTCCACAGAAAAAAGTTCAGGATGGTCAGATCAGGGGATCGAGATGGGCAAAGAATTTTTGAGATAAGTCAATGGTCAAAAAAAGCTTCAAGCATGTCCATGGTTTCATTACTCGTATGGCAAAATTTAATATACTTGAACAAAAATCATGGAAAATGATTTTTTAAATTTGGAGTACGGGAACTTTTTGGACACCCGGTATATAAGATTCAGTCCCTATATTTAATATTTATAGCGTAGACACCTTTCAAAGTTTGAACCAAAACTAACAAAAGGATGGATGCATGTCGGTCTGTATTTTCAAAAAATATGTTAATTCTATCATTCAAATACGCAGTGATTTAATAAATGACAAATTTGATATGGAATTTTATGACTACAAGAGCAGTTTTGCGTCCTATCTTTGTTTCAATCGTTGGAGAGAAACGTATCTGAAATACAAATCAGACTTTTGGTTACTAGTAACGCTTGCAAGTTATTAAATGCCAAATAACGCCAAGGATGACACGACAGATTTAGTAAAGATGCTAAGTTCAAGCCAAAACTAATATAACTAATGCATAGCAATGCCATATATGGTGTTCTCTGATGAGAAAAATTTATTATAGAGTATACGAGAATGTTTCGGGGACACCACTAGTTATTATTATATAGCTAAATGTTTCAGATTTAAGCTACTTTTCAAGCCACACGCACTAATGTTTTAGACAAAATGCCACTTCAAAAAATGTTGCATTTTTCTGGAAATATGTAGATAAATTTTCCTTTTTCTGTTCTA
>JAOUZG010028424.1:447690-471291 GCA_026289955.1 Argiope argentata
TATATATATATATATATATATATATATATATATATATATATATATAATTTTTGTTTGTTGCAGCGGAGGCAGTTTCGAAGACAGAGGTCTGATTTTTGAATTTTTAAGTTCGCTTTATTACATCCCGGGAGGCATGCATTACGGGCGAGGAGCACAATACAGAATGACACAAAACGAAATGAGGAAAAGCTAATGAAATTTTATCACTGTAGATATATTCTGTGAAATTTTAATAAAGATTTCCCAAACGTGTCAGTCTCAAGTAAGGAGATTGTAGGGATCTTTTAAAAGAATGTTCTTAGCAAGACAGTATTTTATCCCTTCACTCGGAATGTGGGAACCTGTATGATTTTAGAAGATTTAGCAATTTTGTAAAGTTTAAATAGAAAAAGTTCAAATTAGAGAATATTTTAGAAAGATGTACTTTGGGCTAAATTAAGATAAAACTTTAGAAACTTTAGAAAACTTTATTATTGAGAATTATTTGAGAATTTAATTATTTGTAAATTAATTTAGATTAAATTGTGTGTGTTTGTGTGTGCATTTGCATGGTCGAATTGAAGAAACTTTTGAAATTTTAACTTAACACACACACACACACACTTACACACACACATACACACACACACACACACACAGACACACACACACACACACACACACACACACACACACACACACACACACACACACACATATATATATATATATATATATATATATATATATATATAATATACAGTAAAGAGACCTAGAAATATTAATATAGGATCATATCATTTGAATTGTCTTCTATATGTTTAATATACTTCAATATATTTAAAATACTTTTCAATATTTGAAATTGTACCTTTTTTCAACACCCCTTTAACTATAGTTTGTATATAATTCTTCTTTTCTAAATTTTGCTCTTTTATTTCCAACACATGAGTTAAAATTTAACTTAAGCTATTTTTTTCGCAACACCCATGATAATTATAACTCTTCAATCCACTGAAAAAATATCTCTAAATTGCCCTTTCAATTTTTGTGACCAACGAATATCAAAATAACAGCTGTGACGTGCTTCATGCTTGGATGGATTCTGTGCAAACAGAAAACAATGGGGATTCTTACTAATAATAGAATTTATCAATGTCCGTAAACATTATGAAAAAAATTTAATGTTTGCATTGTTTTGCAGATTTTTTATTCAATAGCTTGGGTGACTTATTGCCAATAAAAAAAGTGTGATCGACGTGACGAAAGAAATATTTTCCGTCTTATGTCTTTAGTATTGATAGGAAGTATTTATAGACAATCAACGCCTTTTATTTTATTTTTTTGGAATTCTAGCATGACTTACACTCTGGAATTAAAAAGTTCGATTAAATATCTATCATTGAAAAGTATATCGAAAAATTAATAATTGTAATATGAAGCTAATATTTTATTATGATGGATTGGCGCCGTCTAGAAAATTAACTAACAGTTTTATCTTTAAAATTAAAAAATTAATAAATATTTTTGCATCTTTTAATATAATTTGACATCTTCCATGACTATGAAGGTAGATTATTGATTTAATACTTGGAGTATAATAATTCTGAAATTTAATACGTTTGATGGATTTTTCTAGTAATGTAATATTTGAATATTTTCTAGAATAATTATTGTTCCATATGTCAATTTCGATTAATATATGTGACGTCATATAGCAGTAGATCTGAAAAATACCAATTGGTTCAAGATTGTACGATATTAATAACAATGAGTAATAAAATATATTTTTAGCTAAAATTTGAAAAAATATGCAACGTTAAATTTTATAAAATATAAGTAAATGTTACGTTTTATAAAATATAAGTTACTGTTATGTTTTATAAAATATAAGTAAATGTCACGTTTTATAAAATTAAAGGAAATGTTACATTTTATATAATGTAAATTTTTTTAAAACTTGCTGTACTTAGAAACTTTGGATTTTTTAAAAACAGAAACTAAATGTCAATATAAAGTTGTAAAATCGGACGATCTTTAAGTAATAGTACAATTAAATTAAACAACAATGAATATTTTACAAATAAGAAATATTCATTAAAAATTAAAATGATATCATTAAATTTGATTAAAATTCCAATTTTAATACCTTCTATAAGAAGCTCCTGCTTTTTTGTTTGTTTTTTAAGAAAATGTTTGCTGAAAAAGAATTTTTAATTTCTATATTATTAAAAGAATTTGTATTTTTTTATATATAAATTTAATCCTTATCAAGTTTTGTTATAAACTTAATAATAAGCCATGCATTTTTGATAAATTTTCCAAAGAAAAATTTTATGAATCTTAGGGGCTATGAATACATTCCCTTAAAAACTGTGTAACTTCATTTTTTTTAATTTTAATTTTGCTAACACTGATCATGAGTAGCTTTGATTCCTATTTCTTTTCGAAGTTCTTTTGCATAAATAAAACTATTATATTAGCTGTCTGAACTTACAATCATTTTACAAACATTACATTCATTTAACTTTTAGATATATTCTGCCTTATTTAATATTAAGCTAAAATAAGTCATCCCTTTTTCTTTCCCAAAAATTGATTCCAGAATTAAATTAACCATTGAATTTACGCTGAAAAAAATTGAAAATTAACTTTTTCTTCATAGATAAGTATGAATCATATTTTTTATTTATTTTTCATTTTCTTTAAAAATTCAACGAGTTATCAAAATTTAGTTTCGATATAATTTTTCCTTGGTTTTTAATCAGAGAGTTAGTAAGTGAAAAGAGATAATTTTTATAACGATGGTTTACTTTATTATTTCATAAACGATATTTCATTATACAAAGTAAACAAATAAGCTCTTGCCATTTTTAATGACACAAAAGAACATGACATGCAAACAGTGTAGCCCATTGTTAGTCCTCGAAATAATCACCATCGGCATCCGGCACCTTCTGCCAACGTGTCTTCAGTTGCTCAATCCCCTTGCGTTAAAACTCAGGGGTATGGGACGCATAGAAGTCCATGAGAGCTTGGCGCACGACTGTTTCATTGGTGAAAAATTTACCACGAAGATGATTGTTCAGGGAATGGAAGAGGTGGTAATCTGGTGGTGCAAGATCAGGTGAGTTAGGAGGATGGCAGAAAGTCTCCCAACCAAGTCTCTGTATCATATTCCTGGCCACCCGAGCTACATGCGGCCTCGCGTTATCATGCAATAACAGTACACCCTTAACCAGTGCTGGCTCCTTCTGATGCAATGTCTGTTGTCTGGCAAGTTCACCACACGTTTGGCTACTGTCCTTCTCAATGGTCGTCTGAAGGGCTTCTTCATACAAGGCCTGTGATCGTCCTGCTCGAGCTTTATCTCAGAGAGACAAATATCCCGACCTGAATTTTTGAAACCAATGCCTTGTCGTATTTTCATTGACAGCGCTATCCTCAAACGCTAGACATATTCGGCGACTTGATGCATCGGCTGATTACCACCTTCGAAGTCGTAAAGTGAACAACTCCGGACGAGCTCCTTCGATGCGTCCATCTCGCTTCGCTACTGCACGAGTCCCGATAGATGAATGCGAGCAGTGGACCAGCGTTTACAACAATTGATATTCCTACTCTTGAATGACGGTTTCTCAATCACGTCATGCACGAATTTGCACTCATTCTCATTGCTTTCAATGGAAACGCGCAAACGGCGAGAACCATTTTGTTTACCTTGTAACTCTGGCGCAGTTCTAGAGTCCCAACATATTTAAGGAATTAATTTGTAAGGGCGATTGTTTAGTTTTCATCCATAGCTGTATAAAACATTTGAAACAAATTTGAGGGAAAAAATTTCAACTACTAATTTGGAATGTAAACTTTAGATAAACTATAACTGCAGTTATTATTAAAAAAATGTCCCATTCAAATTAAAAAATATAAATAAAGAAGTAAAATTTAAGAAATTTAACCAAGCGTCAAAATTTTATAAGTTTAAAAACAATTTAAAAAATTGAAATATATTGAGACACTATCATTAGAAAGTAATATGCTATATAATGAATATAATGCTAAAAATAACAATTAATGAAACATCATGGAAATAAATTATTTTTCTCAGGATAAAACTAAGCTGTTTTTGGTGACATTTTCTTCCAATTACTGTTTCTTCCATTTGGACAAAACAGTAGTTTATATTCAAACTTTAAAATTAGAAAGTTGAAGCTTTCATTTTCAGTTTCTTATATAAAAGAATTAAATCTGAAATTCATTCCAAAAATTGACAGCTGTATTTTTTATGAGAATCTACCCAGAATAGTTTAATTAAATACAAACAGATTCATAAACAAGACTGAATGCAGTCATTATACTTTTAAAAAGATGCTTATTGAAATACTTTTATATCCTTAAGCATGAAATGTTTTTCTCTAACCTCAGAACCATATAAGAGCGTATTATAATTAAATATTTTTACGTTTCTTAATAAGAAGAATAATTTAAAGACAATTAGCATATGAAAAGTGAAATCACTTAAAGATGTGCCATCGTGGAACTATTAAAATAGCTAAAATTTTCGAAAAAAAATATAAGAAATATTTTTAAATTCTTTGTTCTTTATATCATTAATATTGTTCAAAAAATGAACAAGTAGGCATTTAAATTTTAATATGTTGTTCAAATTCTATCAGTGGTATACCTTTTCTTATCTATTATTTTTGGATTTATATTTTAAATAGTTTTTAACCTTGAAATATAATTTGAAAAAAAATTCATTTTATAAATATACTTTTTTTTAAACCTGGAAGTTAAATTCTATCGAAATCAACAAAAATACGGATTTACTTTACATTTGTCCATTGTTTTATTTTACTTTTTTTATTTGAAATATAGATATCGTACATTTAATTATCGTTGCCTAATCACAGAAATACTCATCTTTTGTTTATCTCCTTTTTTTAAAAAAATATGTTTTTTTGTTGTTCTTTTAAATTTTAAATCTAAACAAATGTTTTGAAATATGGTTAATTTTTCTTAGTTTTTATATTAAAAATATTAATTTATTTATTCTTAGATTTGTGATTATTTCCATTGCTTTTTCAGTGATCTACAATATTTAATAAAAAAATTTTTTTAAAAAAATTTTACATTGTAGAGTTATAGATTTCTTGAATATTATTCTTCCTTTTTATATTTTTAATAAGATTTAATAAAAATTCTTTATCCCATTCATCTTTTTCTTTATATTCTCGTATGATGATTCTTTACTCTTCTGTATTATCTTAGTTTCGTTTTTGAAATAAAATGACTGGCCCTGATATCTGTGTCTCAAATAAAATTAAGGCAATTAAGAACAGTAAAAAATTACATCAAAACTGTAGTTTCATTTGGGGACGGTCTATATTTTCTGTTATGAATATTTAGATTATAATGTATGTTAATTTTTTTATAAAGATGTATTTTTAGAATTAAAAATATAATGAAACCGTTGTTCTATCATACAATTCAATAAAACGCATTCTATGAATGAAGGTACTGTGCTCAAATTCTAAAATAAAGAACATCAAATTGCCACTATTATAGAACATTACAAGGAATTTCTAACCAACTAGAAATAATCCTAGATAGAGATTTGATTACAGACATAGAAAACATATTGTTATAATTGTGTCCCACAAGAAGTTTTAAAGATTAAAGAATAAACTTCATAAAATAACAATTTACCGATGGTAAAATCTACATTTTAACTAAACTCCATATAATGTAATTTTTAAATATATATCAATATTATTTTCAGAATTATATAAAATAACATAACATAGCCTTTGTCAATCCGGATGCAATCATAATGAAATTCAATTAAAAATAAATATTTAGTGAATAAAATAATGATAGAAATGTTGTATTTAGAGAATAACAACTAAAACATAAATGAACTTAACAAATTAGAAATAAATATTAAGTTTAATGCAAAAAAACCCAAAAAAAGGCATGGAAATAATTTTGATTTTTATTGTGTCATATAATGTCTATAATTTTGTGCTTCTAGTTTATCTCCAAATCCTCAACTTCTTGGGATTTTCGAGTCACGAAGGGTCAATATTTTTAGACGAAAGTCAAATACCTGACATAAAAAATCCCAAATTTGAATCCCTACCAGAGGGTTACCTTTGAGAAAGTCTTCAGGTCAGATATATCGGGGTTTTTTTGCATTAAACTTAATATTAATTTTTTTATTTGGATAAAAATCCAGCTTAACTTTTCCCAAATTAGGTTTAATTCGTTATTGCAAGCAGTTTTTAAAAAGCGTTAATTCATTGATAATGAAATGTTTTAACAATTAGTCAAATAACCTGGAAATTGAATCGATTTACTTTAAGAACATAATTATTTTCAAATGAGGTCCTAATCTATTACTTGAGAAAAATTAATTTGTAAGCAGATTTTTTCATTCATCATTTTTAATACATCTTTATTGAACAACAATTGCTTAGATTATTCTATTATGACTCGCGTTTTCAAAGTTAATTAGAGAAATTCATTAAAAGTGAAAACGCGTCTTCAAAATGCGTGCATCAATAAGATGAAAATTTTTCTTAATTAAGCAATGTAAACATTTAAAATTTATCCTTTCAAAACCATTTTGGGATTTTGTAGAATATAAGAAGAAAAAACTGCGTTAAATCTGTAACAAAGAGATATAATGAATAATAATCTTAGATAATCAAGCATTGCATAAGATTTTGAAATGCTCGCTTTTATTCATAAACTTCCGAAGAGGAGTAAAATTACTGACAAAGATTGATTGAATAGAGTATAAATAGTTTACAATGCTTAATACCACTGATGGAGTCTTTTAAATATTCATTATGAATTAAAAAGTTCAAAATTTGAATTATTTACAGAATATCAAACAAAGGGTTTTTCTATCGAAGAATGAAACTTTTTAAATATATATCAAATATATTCCTTAAGCATTATTGAGATTTTTCAAAAAGTCTCCATTTTACCTGTTGATTCTTCTCGGTAATCGTTTATGTATTACTCTTAGAAAGCAGTTACGGCTGCGGAAGTCTGGTGTTAAATATTGGTTTCGAAACCGGAGGTTTAAAGGTTCGAGACTCGATATCACCGAAGAACCATTGTGTAAGTGTGTCTGATGTAAGTTAAACATCCGGGTCAAACGTCTTCCCTCTTGTGTGATACAGAAGCTTGCAGAGGAAGGTTGTCAGCTTAGGTGTCATCTCCGTCATCTGACCATGGATCAAAATTATGAAGTCTGTTTTAAAACAGTCCTTGTGATGCTTCAAAACGAAACATTAATGTAACTGAACTAAATCTAACTTAGAAAATAGGTCATAAATTATGTCCTGAGTCGTCGTGGGTTTGGTCATAAGTTAGTATTTCGCTGACCTATAACCAAAATAGCTGTTTGTGATTGTTAGTTATTTAATGTCTTGGTCTTGAATGTTTGAATTTTCAAATGGTGAAAATCTATTTGAATGTTTTAAGGTTACTTAAACGGTTTATAATAGTTTTAAATAATTTTATGACTTCTGTTGTTTGTTATTTCAATTATGTGAATATTTGATTTAATGTCTAACCCTTTGCGGTCTGACGTCGAGTGTGACTCGACATTTAAGAATGTGTATCATTTTGACGTTTTATTTATTTATTTTTCAAATTTAATTGTTAAAAATGCCTACATAAAGGTTAAGAGCTGTAGATTCATTTTTCAAAGAAATTCGACTTAAAAGAATTGTTCATATCTATTTTTCAGAGCAATGAACAAATCTTTGTATTAAGTAAATAACTTGGCAGCTAATTATTTTTTGGACTGCAAAGGGTTAAACTTTCCTTCGAGGCCAACGCGATATAATTTTTATTAATATTTCTTTTAAAAGTTTCTTATTATCAATTATATGTTACATGTTCTATTGATTTGATTTCTTTATTCTTGTTCTCTATCTCATATATTTATATTTTTAAGTTTTGTTATTAAAGATTCGCAAAAAAGTTTTAATTTTTCAACCAGCGTCTGTATTTTTCCCCTTTATGTGAGGCGTTTATGGTTGTAATTTTTCTTATTTCGTGTAATTAATCGTTACCATTGTGTTGAGTGATTCATAATGCGACATTTTGTATTAGATTATCCGACTCGCCAATTACACACCTTCAACTCGATCAGATATACTGGGTCTTTGCGGAGGTCAAGTAAAAAAAATTGTAGAAATTTAATAACTATGCATATAATAGATTTTTTGGCAATATGACGTTTTTTATATTGTTTCGTAATGCATTTATGAAAATGAAGTTGAATTAACACATTTCCAGGAAGGGATTCAGACCAAAAATTGTAGAAATATATTAATTTGGTTAAAGTATCCAAATTAACTCCATCCCTTTACTCGCATTACCAGCGTCTTGGCACAGAGGTAGTGTGTCTTCCTCTTGATCTGGGCGTCCCGGGTTCAATCCCGATCTGAGCATGGTTGTTCTTCTGTATTGCATCTGTGAGTTGTGCGAACGTGCACCCCCCGTAAAAAGGGAATGTGAAAGCGAAAGTGATAAGTCTTTATATGAGCTAGAAGTCAGACTTTTGTCCTCGAGTGCTCAAAGGTCGATACCCTAAGAAGCTACTGCACCCCTCCTTGCGTTGTATAGCGGACATGTCATTATCATCCTTTAGTAGCATTTAAGTATTAGCCAATTCGTATCAGATGGTAAAAAAGGATCAAATACAATGAATTGATGAAATTTGAATAAGGATTCATAAAAAGCGCATTTTTTTAAAGAGATTTACACTAAAATTTGTTTAAATCTATTAATATGGTCTGTAATGACATGTATCAATAGTTAAGTGATAGACGATTTGTATAAGATGAAAGGACTAAAGAGAGAATACGCTTATTTAATTGCGTAAATGGTTTTTCCGAGTCTAGAAGTTAAAAAGAAAACAGCATTTTTCAACCTCAGTAGAAGTTGAAAATATACTACCTCACTTTACTACCTCAATAGTATTTTTTAATTACTGTAACATTTTCTATATTCCATGCGTGAGAAAATTTTTTTTAAAAAAATGGAATAACAGTACACTTCTGATTATCTGGTCTAATGTGACGTAAGAGCAGGCAGAATAACGGACGAAAATCGATAGGGCTGGATTTCTATGAATTTATTTCTTTGCCCACCATTTCCAGAAGACAACATTTTTATTCCAAAACGCACCTTTATAATGCCTATTTTCTTAGTACTTATTGAGTAATAAGCCCTTCATTTCTTTCAAACTATGTAGAGTATGAATTTATGAATATGGTATATACTGTGTAGGTATAATCTGGAGCAACAGCAACGACTCAGATCCCTTTCACATAGACGAAACAACGAGCAGAGCGCTGCTCTTTTCCAGTAACAAGTTGTATTCTGTACATGACACGTAAGAGGATCGTGACAGACTCCCACTTCCAATGCTCGGCAATATTGCCGTTGAAAAGCTTTCCCTTCCTCGTTTGATTACGATAAAAGAAAACTATACCGGATAATCGCGAGCCGGATACTCGGGACTGTACCATATTTTCTTTTAATCATCAATAACAAAAAATAAATACGCTGTTTTACAATTAATTTGAATTATACAAAATGCAGAGGTAAATGAAATAGAATTTTTAAAATATGTTTACATGCAGAGGCAAAAATTTTAAAAATCCCTCTAATGGGCATTTTTAGTTCAATTTAAATAAAAATAGTGAAAATTACAACAAAAAGCAAAATACTTTACAAATAATTCGATTCCACATATTAAATTTATTTTTTTACGCAACATACTTACAACTTTGGAGAAGACAATGAAATAGAATTTAAGAAATATGTATATTTTCAAAACCTCATCGTATTTCTGTATCCAAAATTTCGCAAAAATCATTGTTGAAAACTACATTCGGCATTTCTAAAACAAAAACTATTTATTCCAAAGTTATATCACTAGTTCCTTGCTTTTGGAACATTTAATAAAATATATATGCAAAATTTTTAAGTAATATATTCATAAGTTTTCGAGGTATCATGTTTTGAGCAGGAAAATTTAATAATTAATTAAAATTTCATCAAACTGTGTAATTACCAATTTTTCAAGTATAAAAAATACTTAAAACATATTCTGATTCACGTAGTTTGATTATAGAGCATATTATAAAATAAGTTATTACTCAGATCCATGTGTATTTGATAAAATGATGGAAAAATTCTTCATTTAATTTCTTATTTCGTTTCTAGTTACAATGTTTTATAAAAAATCGAATAGTTCAGTTTACATTTATCGTAGAATTTTAAAAAAAACACAAGTTGGAGAAAATAAATACATGTGTTTTATAACAAAACTATAAAAAAATTATGAATTTTGACTCAGAAGTGTCTTTTAAATCTAGGCAAATCCTTAAAGTATTTAGGAAAAAGGAGAAATTAAAGTAATTATTCTTCATTAAGTTATCGCTATTCTCGTGATATACACCATATTGCAAATGAAAAATGAAAATTAAACACTATTCTAGCAGCTGTACTGTAAAGATCAGTAATTGAATAAATCCGAAAGTAATGACGCTGTAAAGGAATATATATATATATATATATATATATATAAAGTCCTCTAGCTGCAATGTATTATTCTCTTCATCACTTCTCCATCATGAATCGCTCCTGAATATTTAAAACCCTTTTATTGTTAGCGGGTCTTTTTAATACGCTGTATGGTGTTAATTCGTCTTGTGAGAATTAAATCATCCATTATTAAAATCTTTCCTTCGTATAAATTTACTTCTTATGAGGGATAAGACATTTTTCCCAGAAAGAACTCCAGCAGGCATATGCAATAGGATATGAGACTAAGTTCATTTTTTTCTTTCTCCATTATTGAATTCCTGCATTTTTATGTAGTACAATTATATTTCATTATATCACCTATGCTTTAATTATTACATTTAAAGTTATTTATATAATCCCTTCAAAGAGGAAATATAAAAATTATGACGCTTTGTTAATCGCTCAGATTCAGAAATGTTATTTCCTTCCTGTAAACAAAAAAAATTCAGTAATTTTTTTAAAAATCTTAAGCTTTTTTTTAAAAAAATCTTGAAAATTAATTTTTTTAAAAAAAATTCTTAACGAGATATTGTTGATTATAGTTTTAGGATAGTTTATTGATTAAATAAACATACACTGAAACAGTTTTCATTCACCCACCCAAATATTTTATAAACATGATTTAGAATGTGTTCCTGAAAATAGAATGATAAAAAAGGAGCTTTATTTGTTAACTGATTATTTATTTCCTCATTAGCTATTATTATTCCTTATTATTTTTTCATTCATTAAAAATGTTTCTTAATCAAAAGCTTCTTTGAGAGACCCGAATAATTAATAGTCCAAAGGTTTTATTTCTAGTCTAGAGGCAGTATGTTCAAATTCTGCCTAGTGTTCTGAGTTTTTCTTAAGTTACACCAACTATGTATAATATTACATTGTCCTGAAGAAAAGAAAGTTTGAAAAGTGGAATGGAGCATCGTTTGAGTCGATATACAGTTTTCATTGTACATCGTGGAATGTTTTTTGGATAGATATGCAGTTTTCACTTTTTTCAAAAGTCTACATTGCCGTAAAATAATTCAATGTTTTCATTCAATGGAAATTAATTCGAATTTTTGTTCAGATACTCAAATAGCCCTGAAAGACATGTTTAGAATAAAAGAAAGATGTTTGAGCCAGTGAAATTCCCAAATTTTTCCTAAGTCGCACAAGCTTACATCATCTTGGAGAAAAAGAATATTACAAATCGGAATGGAACTCTTTCGGATCTATATGCAGTTTTCACTGTAGATCATGGAACATCTTTTTGGATCGATATATAGCATGCTTTTTCACCAAAAGCCCACAATAACGAAAAAATTCTATTTTTTCTTATTTATTATGAAACTTTCTTAATCAAATGCTTCTTCTTCGGACACAAATAATAAATAACAACTAAAGTCATATGTCTATTCTTAAGTTACCCCAACTATGTGAAATTTTGCATTGTCTTGAACCAAAATAACTTTGCAAATCGGAATGAAACATCTTTTGAATCGATATACTATTTTCATTGTATAATATGGAGCGTATTTTGGATCGATATACCGGTTTCATTTTCTCATAAATTCTACAGTAGCATAAAAATTCTTTTACTCTTTCATTCACTACAAATTTATCTGAATCAAATTTTTCAATAAGAAATACAAATAATTAATTTTCAAAGTGTCTTACGCTTAGAATAAAATCAGATGTTCAAATTTGGATCATTTAAGTTTTCTGATTTACCTTAAGTTGTCCAAGCTATACGCAAGCTTGCATTGTTTTGAAGAAAGAGGATTTTACAAATCGGAATGAAACGTCTTTGGATCGATGTACACCTTTCACTGTAAATCATGAAATGGGTTTTGGATCGATACACAGTTTTCACCTCCTCCAAAAATCTACTGTAGCACAAAGATTCATCTATTTTTTCATCCACTGAAAATCTTTCTTAATCAAATGCTTCCTTAAGAAACACACATAATTAATTGTCAGAATTTCCATGTTTAGAATAAAGGAAGGGAGTTCGAATGCTCAAACCAGTGGAATTTTCAATATTTTCTCTAAGTACGTTATTGTTTCTTATGGCACTTGATTTCACCTTGTCGGTTTCACAGACAAGCATGCTGACGACTTCAGCGATTCATTTTTCCTAAGTTGTACTAGCTATGGGTAATCTTGCATCATATTAGAGGAAAAGAACATCGAGCAAGAAAAGAGCATCGAAATGAAACTCCTTTGCATCGAGTTTTTAAATTAAACTCTTTTGGAACGTATTTTGTATCAATATACAGCTCCAATTTCTCCAAAAGTTCGCAATAACGTAAAAATTCTTATTTTATTATTTTTTTGGAAAACTATGATAATCAAATACTTCTTTGAGGAATCCAAATATTTAACGTTCCAAACATCCTATGGCTAGTCTACAGGTAGGATGATTGAGTCTTTCCCAGTATTCTGAGTTTTTTTTTAAATAACAGCAGCTGTGTGGAATCTTGCATTGTCCTGGAGAAAGAGGTCTCTGTAATTTGAATTGGTATGTCTTTTGGATCAATACACTGTTTTATTTTTCCGGTGGTGAGTAGTAAACCCTCGAATGTGTTAGAACTTCACATCAAATCCGCTTTTTCTCTTATGAAGCTACTCTGATTCACATTGGCATGTTTAAATCTCCCATTAGGATGTGGTTAACCCTACTGGTGGTTCAATTTTTAAGTGATGTCAATAGATTTGACGTTTTCATTCATTTAAAATTTAGTAATAATTCCCTGTGGGTGAATATTTAAGTAGTTATTTAAATTTCAAACAACTTATCTCGTCCAACAACTTCAAAATGTATCCAAATTGTTTAATGTTAGTAAGTAAGTTAAGTTTATAAATTATTTGAAGTAGTTTCCAGGATTGAATATTTGTAATATGAGGTACATAAACACAAAACATACACACAAAAAAATGTGAAAATAAATAATTTGAGGAGGAGAAAACTCATTTCAATCAATAGCTGTAAATATATATATATATATATATATATATATATATATATATGGTTGTTCTTCTGTGTTCTATTTGCTGTAAGGAGTGTGAATGTGCCTAATTGTAAAAAGGGGTTGTGCAAACGAATGTGCTGAGTGAGTTGCACAAATCGTACTCTTGGCCCTAGTTGTCACAACTAGGCCAAGAAACGCTGATTAGGCTTCAATTTCTGACTGCTTCAGTGAACTTACAAATGGCAAGTGCCATAAGAAATAAAAACAAACAACGACAAGAAATAATTGAAACTACCAATTGTCTTAAGTCACAAAAAAATTAAATTTAACTCAAATACGTAAAATAAAATAATACCCAGTTCAAAGTTTTTACTAATCAGATATGCTCTCATCTTGGATTTTTTTATATGCTTCAACATAATACTTTTTCTTTCAGCATGACGATAAACATGTCTTTATTGCCTTCATCTCATTAGAAAGAAAATTTAAGAAGTATTCTTCCTTCAGATCGTTTTGCTCAAAAGTTTAAATTAAATTTACAATTTGCTTTTAAGTTGCTATTTTAATTTTTATTCATCTTCTTTGTTTCATTTTCAGTTGCTGTGTGCATATTCATTTGCTCATAAACATAGAAAGTCTTTTTTTTAAAGATTTTATTTGAAGTTAAGCAAATATCTACTATTTCGGTGTAAAAATGGCATATGAAATTTCTTCAGGGTTTTTTTTCCGTCCCATTAAGGAAATATTGCTTTTCACTTATATAAGGACCGACATATAGGTATTACACAATCCCAAGAATCCTTTTTCTCAGTCATGAAGATTTTGACGGCGAGAATTCATCAAAAACACCCCCATCAGCTTCCTTAGCAATTAAATTTTTTCTTAGTCACGTGGGGAAGAAAAAATAGAATAATTACTTCTTCTTGTATCGAAAAATCGAAAATCTTGCTATTCGAGAGAAAAAATAATCCTGGAATTCTAAGCAGCTCACGGCTTTGCTTCTTCGCTGTTGGCCTTAATTTAAACTATAGTTAACGTTTCTTTTTTAAAAGTTAATTTTGGGTTGATTCTCGATGGAACAGTTAATGGGTTAGGCCAACAACTTCATGCACGGTGATTTTTATTTGAATCGAACGGGGAATTAGAGGTTCTACAATCTCGAAACTGATATCCCATCAGAGAAAAACTGAAAATGGGAATCTGTGTGTTGAATGGTGGATAGAGAAAAACTTTGGAACAGGCATTTTAATAATCTAAAACTGATTTTAAAAAATCTCCTTCTTGTATAGTTTAAAAGCATAATTTAAGCAAATTGGTAAAAGAAAATAATTTTGCTGAAACCTAATTAGGAATGTTAGTACTATACGGAACCTAATTAGAAATTTTAATACTATATGGAACCTAATTAGGAATGTTAGTATTATACGGAACCTAATTAGGATTGTTAGTACTATACGGAGCCTAATTAGGAATGTTAGTACTATACGGAACTTAATTAGGAAAGTTAGTACTGTTCAGAACCTAATTAGGAATGTTGGTACTATACGGAACCTAACTAGGAATGCTAGTATTCTACAGAACCTAATTAGGACCAGTAGGATTGGTCCTTCACAAGCCTTCCCATATATTATCCAGGACGAATCTTACCACCCTCACCCCCTGTTCTTCATAAAACTGTGGTCTATGGTATAGGTTGCAAATATTTTGAATGGCACTAGCGTATAATAGTTAAGAAATATAGATTTTCGGTCACCAATATTAATATTACTAAATCTATTCAGCGAATATGCATTTTGGAAGTCACATATCTAAACAAATAAAAAAAATCTGTCGAAGAATTACCATTGTAGTCACAAGCTCAAATACCGAATTTCAGTAATTTAAATCATTATGGTTATGATTTATTACTGCCTTTATGTGATTCCAACACATAAACAACACGAGTACAGTTATAGTCATACTATAACTGTACTCGTATTTGTGATAGCAGACCTATAAATTGCTGTGCTTTGGTAGATTCACTTCAAAATTTGACAAGAGTCTATATTTTAGATAATAAGCCTGTAAACTTGTAAGGGAGATAGGACAAAAAGAAAAGAATCTTTGTGACGATTGGCACAAGGTCGCGGTGGCATGGTGGTAAGGTCTCGGAATCAGAAGGTTTTAGGTTCGAGATCGGATTCCTTCGTAGGTCCGTCGTGTAAGTGGGTCTGGTTCATGTTAAATCCATCAGGGTTCAAACGCCTCCCTGCTGGTGTGATATGGGAATTTGAAGAGAGGGTGCCAGCTCAGGTGTCGTCCTCGTCAACTGACAATGCTTCAAAATTACGAGGTGCATCCCAAAATGTCGTTATTGTTTCTTTAAAATCGAGGTGTTAATTAACTAAACTAAACTCATTTGTGATGATTACAATGCTTTCTTTATATTTCCAATAATTAAATAAAAAAACACCTTAAAATTTTGGAAGACAAAGTTAATTTTAAAACATTACAAAGAAATTTTTAAGCCTAAGTTATAGGAGCTATATGCAGAAGCCATTTAAGTCAAAATATTCCTTTCAAATCGGAATTGTATTCATCCAAAAAGTTCAACCACATATTTAAATCATGCATCACTTCGTTTTCCTTCTTTATAAGAAGGCTTAAAAGTGAAGTTGAAAAGTGTTGTGTAACATACTTACGTATTTTGAAATGATGTAATGAATCTTATAAAACCCAAATGTAGTAAAAAAAATGGTGAATAAAATATGGAGTTCTGCAAAACACTTGATGTACATATCTAAGTAAGAAGCCCTACATAGAAAAATTTCTGCACTAAAATGTTACAGTTTCCTAGAATATCTGCAATGAAAAGCACATATATCTGAAATGAAATTCTAGGTAGAAAAAAAGAATATAGACGAATTAAAGGTGATGGAATGGAGAATACTGCAGGAAGGAAATAGAAGCCATTCTGAAGCATAAAGGCGACGAAGTAGTAACTTAGCATATGTAAGTGCTTTGTATACTTAAAATTTTGCTTTAGTTGAAAAAACGACTTACGTTTCGTCGGCTCAAAAGAGAGCATATTTTTTTAAAATTCTAAATATAGCACTTTTATTTATCTAAAATTGCTACGTTCCATTTCAGATGATAATTTTTTTGCATTTTACAGTTTTCAATAAAACATATAAAATGTTTATTCGATTTCTATCGCTCCTAGTTAAATCATCAAAGTTTGTTTCAAAACTATCTCAAAAAATGCTACTGTAAAAGGAATGTTCTTTTTAAAAATCCTATTATAGCTTCATTCTAATAAAGATGTATTTTCAAATCGATTTTTGACGTTCGTATGCATTTTTTAAAAACTTGTAGTGGATGATACTTGATGTTAATACAGTTTTTCAAATATTAATTCATTAATTATTTAATTTCTACAAGTTAGTTCGCACTCTCCCTAAATATATGAATCGTTTTAAATCGTTAATAAAATATTTTTTATTCATCCACTCAAGTTCAAATACATTTTTTAAACTTGTAATGGACGATATTTGATAGTTATACAGTCTTTTCAAATATTAATTCATTAATTAAAATTAATTGATTTTTAATACTTTAAATAGAGCTTTAGCAGTTTGTAATTAAAATTAAAATCACCAGTCAGTAGCTCTATAGGTAAAATGCGAGAATTTCAGATTTCAGTATTTATTACGTGAATGTGAGTTCTTTTCTTGAGAAAATCCATAATGTTTTATTAAATTATTTATATTAATTGTAATTATTTAATAAAAAATAACTAAAATAAAAAAAATTCTTTCCTGACCTAAGTATGAATTGACTTTAAAAGTTTTTTTTTACGTTACTTGTTATTATTTATCACTTGTTTTGTTGAATTTTAAAATTCTGAACAATTGTGGGAATTTTGCTACAATTTATAATGTTAATATATTTTAAATACTTAATTTCATTTAGCCCTGATTCAGTTCTACAAGTATAAACTTTAAAAAATATGATTCAGCTGCAAGATTCTTGCTAATATTAAATTGAGAATTATGTTAAATAAAATATTATTGGCTAAAATAATCGAAAAAAGAAAATATTCAAATTCTTATATTATTACTGTCTTAAAAACATCAAACATCTGACATCAAATTCAAAATGGCAAAGGGTTTAAGCAATAAATAAAAAATCTAATTATTTCTAATTATCCAAACATTATAGTCTAAATTATTTTATTTATTTATTATTTTCATTATTTTTTCTTTTAATTGTTTTTATTATCACCTTCATCTTGTTTATCAATTTAATAAGCGTTCACATTAGTTTTTTACATTAACTTTAAATTTTTATTAAAAAACTACTTTAAATATTTTTGTACTAATAAAAGTATGGTCATTAAAAACTTTCCTTTTTTTTATTTTTGCTCTTTCAACCGAGAAATTACCTTCTTTTACGGGATTGATACTTAAGACTCACTGATAAAATGTTTAATTTAAAAAGTAACAAAAGACAATGATTTTTCATAGTATTATTAAAAGAAAATCATTGTAAAATGACGAAATGAGAAAAGGGAAGCATAGTTTAGGGGGGGGGAATGTAATGTTACAAGAGTAGTAATTTCAGAACGTCCTCTCACTTTAGATATATTAAACTCTACAATCGCAATGAGGTCATTTTCTCATTAATTTTTTTAAACATTGCATAATAAGCAATTTTGTAGATTAAGTTGAGCTAATCTAAGCTATAATTAAAAAATATCTCCTACTTGTCTTTCAGAGTAAATAACAATAACTTTTCAAAATAGAATTGCGATTTAAGTTGCACTAATAATAATTTTAAAAACAAATTATTAACGTACATATTTCGATATTAGGGTAAGAAGAAAACAATGAATATCGTATAAAAGATAAAAATTCATTTTTTCAAATATTAACAGAGGATCTTGCAGTGTTTCAATTCCTTGAACACTCGCAGGAAAAAGAGACATCGATCATAGCACTATCATAAAACAGGTGACATTTGAAAGGGTTTAAATAACTATTAAAGGTTTTTGAATTAAAAATCTTGTAAAGGGGCATCTATACATTGAAATAAGGGCAAATTTCAAAATTTCCAATGACAATACCCATTTTTCTCATCAAATTTTAAAATTACATCAAAAGTAATTTCCAAAAACATGGTTCCATTAATTTAGGTATATTCTTTTCAAAATTATGGCAAAATTTTGACTTTCTAATGTTAAAAATAAATTTAACTTTTATTTATGTCTTAAAATTTGCCAATTTATTGACAAACTGTTTTTATCATAAAAATATAAGGTATTCTACGAATTTTGCTCACATATATAACATATGTGAAAAAAATTAAAAAATTAGAGTTACAAATTTTAAAACTGCAACGTATTTAAATTCTGGCATAAACTGAAGAACATTTCATTGGAACATACAAAATGCCAGCTTGTTCCAACGAGTAATTCGCCCGTTGCATTCTGTTTTCTGCATTACTTCTGAAGCAAGGCAATTAGGAGCACAATGAAAAATTTCAAAGTTGCACCAATATTTTATTTTAATTGAATAGCTGCTGATCATGTATTTCCTGAAACAAATATCATTTTCCTCACAGTTGTATTATAAAAAGCTATTTTAAAAATATTCCTTAACAGCAAATAATATGAAGTTAAAGCAAAATAATTCCATTTTTACATTATTTTGTTAACAATCCCTATTTTTAAATGTGGAGGATAATCTCTGTCCTTGTAATAAGCTAGGATTTTTAATCGTAAGCTTATATGATGTCTCTCTCAAAATATGAAAAATTCCAAAAAAAAGTGAGGAGGGTCATTTTGTATTTATTACTTTGTGTTATTTAACTATTTAATTTTACAAACTTTTTGAAAAATTATTTCTTTTAATAATTTATGAAAGACAAACTCTTTATTTTCTAACGAGAAATGGGCCCTTTGTTTTTATTTCAATTTATTTATGTTTAAGTGCCCGCTATCTCTTACACAAATCACGAATTTCATGAGATCGAATTGTCGTAATTATAATTATTTAAATTAAATTGTAATTATTATTAACAATTAAATTATAAATGCATTGTAAATAGAAATTTTAATTAAATAATATTATCGTAGTTATATTTGAATGATAAAATTGTAATTATAGCTAAATAATCAAAAGTGCATTTAATTTTATATCCTTAACTCATATCACAAAACTTTCCATTTTTTTATTTTCAACGTAATGAAGAATAAAACTCATGTGAAATTAAAATAAAACTTTCAATGGTCTTAAATCTTTCTTATCAGAAAAATGGCTTGAGATTCTTCTAAAACTTTCGTTGCAAATATTTCGTCATGGCTGAAAACAGCAAATAATTTTAACATGTGGTTTGAAGGTTTAAATAATCTTGACAAAAATAATACTATTATCGATTATCAGATACAGAAATTTGACACATTTAAATATGGAACCAACCCCTTAACAGAAAAGGTTTTAAAAAACCGATGTAATCACGATATATAATAAAAAAGTTGTAATATGCGCACCTTTTTCTTGGTAAATCTATTGATGACATCAAAAAAGGTGTTTTTATAAGATTATTTAAAAGTTTATACTATTTTGCATATGTATATAACCACAGAAAAAAAATTTATGCACAGCATAGTTTAGTATTCATTGCTACCTTTAAAATGGACTTTTAGTTTTCACATAAAACGAACGATTGCAAAATAAATCTGGGTGACATTTGTTTTTCATCGCTACTGTACATATAGTCAGAGAATCGAAGAAATAAGGGTATTCTTCAATTAAAACAATGCATAGTGAAAAATTAAAAGCTAAAATGCAAAAAAAAGCCGTGCAACGTAAATATTAAAGAAGAAGAAGCAAAATAAGGTCTTCTAATTTTAGTCCTCATTATATTAAGTAACTGAAAAAAAAGCACAGGAAAAAATGATAGAATAGTTTAAAACAATTATACAAATTTATGGATATATGTTTTTAATGTTAAAACTATTTTTGGCGTAATCCATTCGCTATCAATCCTTGATTTCTGATTATTCAAGAAAACCAAAGTACTTTTACAAAAACCAAAACTTGAAAAAAACAGAAATAACTATTGGAGTCATGTTCCATTAATATCATTTATAATCTATGTTAAAATATAAGCATTAAATTTAGATGCATGTATATATAAAAAAATTATTATATTTCTTGGAAATTTTTTACTCTATAGTATTAACTTAATAATTAAAAAAATCATTGAACTTAAAACTCATTTCTAAATCAGTATTTTTGAATTTTTTTTAGCATTTTTAAATTCAGTAAACTGTAATTGTAAAAACAAAAGGACATTCTTTCAATATTTAATTTCTTAAAATAAACTCCTTAAAATAAATAGAAAATTTTTAAAAATGTGAATATCTCAGCAAAATAATCAAATTCTATTTTTCTTATTTCTTATTCAATGTTTTAATAAACAATCATTATATTTCTTTTAATATGAAGTTTAGTAATTTTTAACGCACAACACTAAATAAGAAAAATAATATTAAACATTTTAATAGTAATTCTGAAATAATTAAAACATACTGTTTCAATTTATAAATTTAAAATTTAAATAATTGGAAAAAGTTATTACAAATTTTTTACGTTAGCCATTATAAGTACAAGATAAAAAAAATATAATACATTATAACTGTATTCATTTATGACTGAGATATACTTCGTATACAAATTAATATAATTCTAAAGTTTTATCGTTTAACATTTCATTTTTTAACAGCATACTGAAAAAGTATGCAACTTGAATATTCCTTGTCTTATTTTTAATTTATAGTTAGTTATTAATATGTAAAATGTTTAATATTTGAAAAGACATATTGTAATTCAAGATTTCTGATGTCATCATTGACTTAATATAATTTATTTAATTATTAGAATTGAAAATTTGAACCTTTTTAAAACAAGCTAAAGAAAATACTTTTTTAGATAATTGTATAAACTCGGCTGAAATAATTGTTGAATATTTTACTTAATGTTAATTTACAGATGCATATGCTAAACATGTTTTTAAAGGTTTAAGCGCATTAATCAAATTATTAAAGTATAAATTATTAACAAACTTACTAAGTAATTTTGTTAAGAGTATAAATAAACGAAGAATTTCTAATCATAAATATTCCTCCTTCGATAAAGAAATAGTTTTCTACATTCTTATGCTGGTTATCTACGTCACAATGTATATAATTTTTTTAAATAAACGATTATTATTTTTATTTTTTTCTAACCATTTATTTTTAAAGTTAGAAACGTATTTCTTATAAAATAAATATACTGTAAACTAGAATTCTCAATAAAAATAAGACCATAATAAAATGATTAATGTAATTTTTGATGACTAAAATTACATCATAAAACTGTAAGTAAAATTGGTAAGGTTAGATTGATTAGTTCGTATAAATCCCCATTTTTATCTAATTTTTACTTATTAATTAGCAAAAAAGTATTATTAACTTCAAGAAAAATAATCTGATTGATGAAAATAGCATACATACAATCAATAAAATCATTATCATAAAAAATCCTACATTTAGCTAATTAAAAATTGTTTTCATAAAACTATTTGAAATTATTCGAATAAAGTAAAAATAACTTTTAATTAGTCAATAATAATTTAGTTTTAAAAAACTTTTTATTTGTTTATTTACATTCTTTCATTTCAAACAGAATACGTACTGTTAAGTTCTATTCTATTCAATAAGAAAAGAAAAGTTCTAGAAAATATTTCATGAAAACAATTTCAAAATAAAACGTACAAATTGATCTTACCAATATCCAAAAAGAGAAAACCAAACTTTAATCCACTAATGGGGATTCTTCAAGTGATTTCCATCGTTCGGAGACTTCTTTAAAAGATTCGGAACATCTGGCCGAAACTCGGAAGAGTTGTTTCGGCGGGAAAGCAAGCTTCTGCCAAACGATCTTGTCCACAGAAAATATTTCTCAGAACCACATGTTGCTGACTCCTGCCGCCAGGGAGCGTTGCGTGGAAAGGGGGTAGAGCTGAGAAAAGTAAACAAAGATGGGCTATGCTCCTTTTAATTACACTGTTATTTCTTGATTACGGAAAATTAAATATTACTACGAGCTTTAAAAGTGCCAGCTCGGAAAAGGGAAAAGTGGGCAAATTCTCGCTGGCCTGCATGAAATTCGAGGATCAACATTCTTTTCATCGTCTTATTATTATTAAAATAGCAGTTAAATCAAGGCTTTTAACGAATTAAGAAATCGGATACTCAACAGGTTGCGATGAATTTTTATAATCAGATTTCAGTTAAAATATCCAAACCTGCATTGCTCGATTCTAATTTTTTTTTCCATCTAGTCAGCAAAATTGTAATATATATTTTAAAAAATTGCTTCTCTGGAAATAAAATCTATTGAAGCAAATTTCCGAGAACAAAACGAAGTTTAATAAAATCTTATTTAAGTTGAACTTTTTAATTCAAAATTTATAGATTAAAGATGGTGAATTTTATAATTTTTTCTTCAAATTTAAAATTGCATTAAACAGCGATTTTATTAATCAGTTTACTCTAATGACAAATTTTTATAAATAATTATGCAAATTCTCCACATAAATAATAAGTAAAATATGTTTTCTAAAGGTATAAAAAAATATCCATATTATGATGAAACTCAGACTACATGCGTAAGGCATAGATTTGCAGATAAGGCGTACATAAATTTTAGATTCTCTAAAATATTTTAAACATATGATTTCATTTTTACTCCCCTTTTAGGTAAATGAAAAAGATCTTACAAACCAAGCAAACAAATTTCACAAACTACGCAAAACAGTAACAAATGTATTATGGAATTCGTTCCTGTTAAGTATGTAAAGTATTTTAAATGTTTCTGAAATTTCCCTTTGATAGTATTTATAAAAGTCACAAGATATATATTTTTAATATTTTGACATAATTCCAATTAGTTTAATTTAAAGGCAAGATAGTTCTCTTATTTTCATAATTAGAACTTTCCTTGAATTAAAATTAACGAAATAT
>JAOUZG010028424.1:479535-494220 GCA_026289955.1 Argiope argentata
TATATATATATATATATATAATTGTATATTTATCTTCACGCACCTTTTTCTCATTTCTTGAGTCTGCTTATGGAACAGCCGACGTCCTGACACAGAGGTAGTAGGTCTTCCACGTCATCTGGGAGTCTCGTTTCGGAGATGGTTATTTTTCATTTGTTCTATCCATGATATGTGTGAATGTGCATCCCTGTAAAAGGAGGTTGTGAAAGCGGATGTAATGCGTGAGTAGCTAAGACTTACTTTGTGCCCTCGTTGGCGCTACCTAAAACAAGAAATGCACTCTCGGCTTGAAATTTACAGTGGGCCTGTCCATAGCAAGTGCCATTAGAAATAACAACATTTATGGATTTGAATGGAATTTATCTATAAATTTATATATTTCTAAGAAAATAATTATTTTAGAATCAATATAAATCATAAAATAACTATTTTAAATTTTGAAAATATATTATACGTATATAATATTAATTCAAAAGAACTGAGCATGAAAATATCTAAATCCTATTTTATGCCTTAAAAATTGAACATTTTTAATATCTAAAACCTACATATCTTTCTATATTTTCCTAAATTTATATATATTACTCAAATGTTACTTTTATCACAAACATTACTTTTAATTTTGTTATTTACCACATATTATTGGAAACCGAAAATTTAAATTTCATAAAATATTGTTATTTGCATATAAGAGCACCAACAACTATCAAACAAATCATGCTAAACCATTTCTCAACTATTACAGAAAATGAAACGCATTTTAAGATGAAATAATACTCCACGATGAAATAATACTGTTTACTACTAAAGAGTACTTCCTCATAGAAGACGTTTTCATCAGCAAATATTCTAAGCGCGACAGTATTCTAAGCTCACTAGCAATTGACTTCCATCCACATTTAATTCGCCCGCCACACGGCGCTTTGGACTGCTCAAATGGGATTTAATCTTATCTTCTTAAATAGGCAATAAAGTAGTCTCTGACAATCATTGCGATCCGAGAGTAGTTGGCATTTAGTTATTTTGCAGCTCCAAAATAAAGTTATTGGAGGTACTTATTTAAATGAACACAATTAAATTTTATTCCTTTCTGGAGATGGAATTTATGCCAGAATGTTTATAGAAATTGTCTAAATCGGCTGTTAAAAACTATTATACTAATAATTTATTAAAACAAGAATATTTAAATTGTCATGTCTCGAAATAAATTTCAAATCAATCAGACAGAAAACACAGAATTTGTTATTTCCTTAATTTGTGATGGAATAAAATCTATTTCCGAGACTTTTTAGCGTATATTTGGATATTATCTCTAAAAATTACAAGATCTAAAATTATTTTTTATTAATTAACTATTTAGATACCAAAAGGAAATCTCATGTTTGATCGGGATGCAATTTCACAGAGATGACGCATAGTATAAAAGTCTGAAATATGTTAAATCGAGAATGAACGTCCTGTTGTTTGGGTGGTGTTAAAATTTGGCGAGAGAGTGCCGACCCGTTATCAGACTAGTATTCAAGAACACGAAACAGATTTCTTGTAGTTTCAAAATCAGACATTAACATGTTTAAAATAGATTGCATTAGAGTGTATTTCCATACTTTATAAAGCGTGAATTACTTGTATAATTGGCGAAAAAGAATTGCGGCTAATTCTTTTCCAAAATAGTTGAAAGAATTCTACTTTCCTTTGTATAAAATATGAAACCACGCTATGTTTTTGATAACTATTACTATGAAACATATTTTATTCAAAGAGAAAAAAGTACAGTAAACATCTGTAGAGCACATTTTTTTGAATTCATTGGTCTGACTATGAGCACGATATTCCAAAAACGCTTTGAATTACATTTATGAAATTAGGTAAGCGGACTTACGACTCAATTTGTAAAATTTTGTAAACTCTTCATTGGAGTCAATTTACAACTTGCTAGTCAAATACAAATGAGTTACCATAACTATTAAATATAATGGGCTTAACGGATAAAATATAGTCCATAAATTTATTCTCTAAAGTATAGATTCATAATAATAAATATTAATAATAATGGCAATAAGTTATACTTTCGCAGGCATTTAAACAAGAAACCTACAAACGTTACGATTGAGATGAATAAAATTTAGTTTGTTACTAAGATTGTACTTCTGTATCTATATATATATACTTGTGTATGCTTTTCAGTGATTCTATTAAAAGTATCTAAAAACATACTCGTTTTATTTAACTCTATTCTACGAAGCTTAAAATGCTCATGTACGTGCCTCTGAAAATAAATCGTCAGTATGTTTTTAATATTCTTGTCTAAAGATCAAAATTTTTATGCTGGTTTGGAGCAAATATAACATCTGGCATGCTCTTTATACACATATAGTGAGACCAATTCTTTAAAATGAAATAAATTAGTAATATGCCGGGTTCAAAAACTGACAATTTCATTACATAATGCATGACTCATTAAGTCGATTTTATGCGGCGTGTAATGTATCAAATCTCATATTTCTCAAAATAACGTATAAAAGACTAATTTTTTAACGTATCAATAAAGATAACGTATTTTAAAAAGACCATAAATAAAATAATAAGCAATGTGAGGGGTTCGAATGCTCAAAATTAGTCTCATAATGCATGACAAGTACTATTTGTGAAAGATATTTTAAAAATACTTAATTAAAATATCTGAATTAATTAATTGAGTATAATACAGTTTCTTATGCAGTCAGAATTAGAATAAACTTTTACGAAAACGGAACTCTCTTGTCTTAAAAGGAGATATAAGAAGATTCTGCGGCAGTTTACAAATTTATAATAACTTTCCCAGCATTATTACAAAGACATATGAATATTATATAATTTCTTAAATTTACCCTTTTTCCATGTCATTATTTAATTGAGAAAGAGTAATCATCTGCTTATTTTGATTGAAGTTTATTCTGATGTTCAATGATATGTAATAGTTTATTAAAAAATTTTTATAATTATTGACCTTCTTAAAGGCCTCGAAATTTTGGGATAATTTACCAATGTTATGATGTTCTATTACATAACTGCTACATAGTACAGAAAACATATAGAAATTCCCATTTACATGATGTTTCCGTATCATTAAATATACTCCAGCAAACGAATAGTGAGGCCCGGTAGCTTAGTGGTAAGATCTTGACTCCGAACACGGGGATTTTAGGTTCAGGAACCGATTCCACAGAAGAACCGTAATATTACCGGGTTCCAGTACACGTAAAATCCGCTGTCAGAGCCACGTATCCACACACTTGTGTGGTGTGAAAGTTTGAAAAGGGGGTACGAGCTCAGGTGTGACCGCGGTTCAAAATTGTAAGGTTTGTCCTAAAATTACATTTAAGTTGCTTCAAAAAACAGGACATTAATATAACTAAACTAAACTAAATTAAACTCATAGCCCATCAGATATTTTTTCAACGAAATAATTTGTTGAAGTCAAACTATACGATATCACTAACCCATGTCTCAATAACCCCAATCTCAATAACTTTTGCAATGTTAATAATCGAGATCTCAATCAAATTTTTCTTTTTCATGATTGTTACCCAAATCTTATAAAAAGGTAGATAATGTTATAAAAAATGGCTATGGAGATATTCAAATATTAAATGCATAAATTAATCTATATGTTCCCTGTAACTTCGGTGTGATGAATCTGTAAAATATTATTCCTTGAGGTTGAAGTCATATTGAATACTTATTTCTTACAAAATAGATAGAAATAATCATTTGTTTTTTATAACTAAATAATTTGCTTATTTTATTTTAACGGGACTTCAATATAGCTAAACTTGAAACTTAATTCGATTATAAGTTCAAATTAATTGCATCAAAATATATAAAATTTCTGATTACACTAAAATTTGGGAATAAGCAATTTTTTTAAAATTTCAGTACCTGAGAATTTTCAGGGTTTTTTTCTTCTAAATATTGATCTTCTGATAAAAGTTTTACAAAAATTAATAAAAACTAATTCTGTCATAAAAAGGATTCATTTTATCTCTAAATATTTTTAATATTATTTACTAGCATCAATACTTTTCATTTGATAAAGTAATCCCATTTATTTAACTGCCTTGAAATTTAGAGCTCATTTGCTAAAGATATCATGTTCAATTACATTAATGCTACACAGTATTGAAACCTTATAAAGATTCCTATTTGCGTAATAGACGGCTGAGTATGAATGCTACTCCGAGAGTTATTCTATAGGCGTTTCCTGCCAATTCCTGCTATTGAAATCTTCTGCTATAAATTGTCCTCGTGTTTTCAAACTGCTCATGCATTTGATTATACAGGTTTTAGAAAGAGGTTTTACCTTCTATAATAAGTGAATATTCTCTTAAATTCTTTACGGTGTTTTTTCAATATTTGAAATAAGAGAGAACAGTTACCCGTTTGCAATTTTTAACTTGCTTATCATGATATAAATCGAAAGAATATCGATTTTTTTTTCTTTTCGGACCTCAATAGGATATTCAAAGAAGAGGATGTTTCCTTAACAGTTGGTTTCGATGTGTTCTAGTACCAATATTCCTTCTTTAGCAGAAAAATCAGGCCATTTAACTTCTTCGCTACATTCGTAGGAAAGTATTTCACTTCGATCGCTTTAACGTGCATCAGTTCCAAATTGTGGGTAAAATAATAAGAAAAAAACCCAAATTTCCTTTAAATTCTAGTTATTTAATTAAAGGTTTAATATTAGTAATTACGTTTAATAAATTATAATTAAATACTAGGTGGTACACGGCGTGTTGCTGCCATTGAAAAAATAACTTTGGAAATATCGTTTCAAATTCGACTGTTTTGTTTAATTAGAAATGACAGAAATAATTATATTTATTTTTCTATCAACTCTGAATACTTACATTGTAATTTATTGATATATAAAAGAAACGTATGAACAATATTTATTCTACTTTTCAAGTATGAACAATATTATTTTATTTTTCAAGTACTTTAAGGTAGATGATATTTTTGGTTTTTTTGTCTTCAACAAAAATAAATAAATTTCTTGACTATCCGATTCAATGGCATCTGACATACGCTTTGTGAAAAGCATAGATTTCCAAGGTTCCATATTAGATACGATAGTTGTAATGTGCCTACAACTTTCGTGGAAGTGTTAGTAATAAGTTTTATTGCAATCGGGTGAACGGTACAGCCACGCATGCAATACTACCAAACAAACCAAAAATTATTTTTATACATTAAATTTAATATATTTATTATTAAAAGTAATATTTTTAAAACGTATATAAAAAATCAACAATGTCAAAAAAAATTTTATATATTAGATTTGTGATATTTGATATTAAAAGTAAAACTTTTAGAAGACATTAAGGCGGCCATCGACCTTTAAAATGATTTTTTGTAATTTTCACCTTAGCAATTTGAAATTTTACAGGCATTAAGAGTAAAAATATTGAGATGACACACAAAATTGTGAAGCATTATGTTAATTTAATTATGAGTTAGGGGGGTAATGTAATATTTAATAGCGATAGATGACGTTGATAAAAAATTTTTAAACCAGTACATTTGATTTATTATATAGGTTAATTTTGATATTTCGCAATAAAACTTCAAGTTTTATCCCAATTTCTGTTTCTAAAGAGTTAGAGTAAGTAATAATAAAAATTGGAATGCTTTCGAACAAATTTGGAGCGCATGGATCATTTTTCATAAACCTTATTTATCGCTATTAAATATTATATTAACCCCTATAACTCATAAATAAATTAGCATAATGCTTTACAATTTTGTGTGTCATCTCAATAGTGTTTATTAATCTTAATGCTTATAAAATATCGAATTGCTAAGGTGAAAATTACACAAAAAAAATCATTTTAAAGGTCCCTGGTCGCCTTAAAGAAAAAAAAAATGACAATTTTATTTCTTTTTAAAGTATTTCTTTTTATAAAGCGAATAAGTAAAAAGAACATTTCTTTCATTGTAATACGCCTTAAAAAATTTAATTAATCCTAGAATCTCAATTCTATTGTTGTATAGTTAGTTCAATCAGAAAAAAATATATCAAAGTGTTATAGTAAAAAAATTTTACTAGCAACTTCGTATGTTAAATTTTCTTTTAGCAAGTAATAAATACTGCAGCTTAAAAAAAACTAACTTTAAAACTTCAGAATTGTTTGAAATTCTTTTATTTAAAACAAAATCATTAAAAGTATAAATAAAATATTATTTTTGAAAAATATATTCTTTAAATTAACCAAAAAAAATCGCTTGCTCATTGATAGAACATTCTGCATCAATTAGTGATTTGTCGATAACTTTGCATCTTAATGCCATTTGATGCGAGAAAAAAAAGTGCATTGTTGGTTCGAATCAGCTTTTCGCCGACAAAGAGACAAGCAAAACTAATTGATTGTTCGAAACACTGGAATTAGGAAAGTTTTAAGAAAGAAATTAATTTAATTGTGTTAATGATTTACCAGGCATTGTATACGATCAGAAGAAGATTGACAAGGAATTTTAGAACACAAAACACAAAATTTATTTATTTTTATTTTCAGCATCTCATGGATTTATTTATTTATTTTTTGTGATTCAATTAAGCATTCTTAGAATATTGAAAGAAGGAAATTAAATATTTAAATTGAAAACCGGTGTCAACTTTTTTTTCTCGAAATTTTAGATTCCTGTACGTTGAAAAATTCACCATTCTTTTTTATATTATCCTTAAATCATGTATTTCAAATAATAAAATTTAGATCTAAATTTTACTTTGAATATAACTTCTTAAAGCATTAAATGATTTGTGTTGTTTAAAATATAATTGCTCGTGATACATACACATAAAGAGTGGTTGATAAAATCTTTTTAAGCCCTATGAGCACGAAAATAGAGTCTCGTGTGATCAAGAAAGTACTATGTCCCTGTAATAAACTAACTATGCTGCAACTATTGGGATCAGTTATAGCGCTCCCTATCTGTTAAATAAGTCGTTGAAAATAATTTCAAAAATAAGAAGGGTCGTTTTTTTTCTCATTAGGTCATTTTTCAATGGGTATATTTTTCTAACTAGAAAAAAGCACCCATACCATCGAGAAAAGTTTCACGAAGTAAAAATATAGGACATATTTGAGATTTAAATTATTAATTTTCCAAGACTTGACAAAAGATTTGTCCTAAATTGAAAAAAAAATTACGGTATCGTTCCTCTCTCCAAGTGCATTTTCTAGGTTTTAGAATAATAATTTTATTTTCTTAGTTGCTTAAAGTTCACTTCACCGTCGCTTTACTCGGAAAGAATGTTTGATACCATTAAATACATTTTTCAATTTTTAGATGAATCCTTTTTTTATATATTCAAATATCGCAATTTTTTTATCAAATCATGACTAAAGAAATAGCTGCTCATAGCATAAATAAATATTCTGATTTCCTGATGTTTTGATGGAAATTTCTTTATAAAAAACGGAAATCGTTGAAAGTGAACGAATATTAAGTTAATGTACTTATTCAACAAGTCAGACCCTTTTTACTCCTATTCCATTAAATATCGATATAAAAAATATAGAACAAATTGGCTTAGTTCCAAAATCATATTTTGATAAATCAGGGAAATTTAAAACATGAAAATGCTTCAACATTATTAAAGACCTTTTTTTCTCACGCTTAGAAGAGGAGAGCTTTAGAAGATTACTGAAATCTGGCTACTTTTGGTCAAGGTTCTGGTCCCATCCTAGATTTTGTCCAAAATATAAAAGATGCGCGATTATCTTTTATACCCCAGGTACCAAATTTATCTAAAATAAGTAATTATTGAATATAATCCAGCATTAACTTTTTTGTTCTTAATCTTCATAATTATGGAAAACAGGATTAGACAAAATTCAAAAATGGTCATCTGGAACTCGGTAAGCTATAGAATTTAATTTTCATCGGCTTCTCAAAATAGAATTTTTTAATCATTGCAATATTCTCTTCGGTTTTCCAATATACTCGAAATTCGATAAAAATCTACATTTTAGATGCTTACACGAGTGCCGAATTTTATTAACAAAGAACTCTTTGTGTTTCATGGTTATAGAGTTCACTTGTACTTGAACAGTCTGACAGACAGACTTCCTCTGAATGGGGGTTGCATTCGACATTTGATAGATGTCTACAAATTTGGTCTTAATTTTACGCACCAAATTTTAGCTGCCTAGCTCTAAGCGCTTTTGAATTTTCTATTTCAAAGACAGAAAATAGAGACAGATATAATACCAAAAATCGTTTTTTAAAGGAACAGGGATGTCTGGAACGTAAATATTCTTGAAAATCCTGGATTCGAATCTTTTGACGGTTACAATATTTCTTCTATACTTCGTATATAAGAAAGTAAAAAGCAGAAAAATTGTAGCAGTAGAGTTGAGTTATTAAGGATTGCCGCTTTTCCGTGACAGAGGAAAAATTCCGTATTCACACATCAGACCAATATGAAAAGAAAAACATTATTATAGAGTGCTCAAAGTACTTTCGTTTTCCTTCTGCAAGAGCTGGTGCTTTTTACTCCTGACATATTGCAATTTTTGAAGACAAACAGCCTCTGAAGCTCGTAAGAAGAGAACATAGACTCAATTGTTTTATTTCTAATTAAGAATACATGCTTCCGAAAATATGATGAGTCTACTGTTCCTACTCTCAGTTAATTTAAAGAGAAATCTTTAATAAACAGTCATATTTAACAGAGAACTTTATATTACATAATTAATAATAAACATTAATCTACATCATGTTAAAGAGATACAATAATAAAAAATAAAAAATACGTAACAATAAAAAAATACAATATTGGCTTAAATGTCAATGTTTACAATTGAGTTATTTTGCCATGGCGTTCTTAGGCAAAATTTGTGACCAATTTGAAAAAATTATTGTCCTAAGAAAAAACAGCTATGTAATTATTTAGTTTCTATTCTTGCATGATGATGTTTCCGCTTTACAACAGAAAGAGGGATGCAGTAGCTTCTGAGGATATGCACCCCTGAGTACCCGAGGGCAGAGGTCTTACTTTTAGCTCATTTGAAGATGACACACACATGCACTCGCTTGCATAGTTTCATTTTACAGGGGGGCACATTCACACATCTCACAGGTAGTGCACAGAAGAACAACCATGTCCTGACCGGGATCCGAGCCCGGGACTCCCAGATCACGAGGAAGACGCACTGTCCCAATGCCAGAAATTGGATTAAATTCGTCAATATATACAAATATGAAATTTGAAACACTCTGAACATATTATCAATATTTTTTCGTATATTAACTTTTATTTTTACATATGTTTATTAAAGAAATTCGTTTTTAAACTTTTTTATCGATTTGATATTTAAAAAACTGTAAAGATGCTATTCATAACAATTTCCGGCAATTTAATTAATTTAATGCAAGAAAGTTTCTTTAAATCTACGAGTAGCAAACGTGTATTTTTATTAAATTGTGGTTAAAATAGAATTTTTGAAAGTCAAATAGATAACAGTTAAAAGCTGTACATTTTAACGTTTTATCTGTTGCATTTACCGAATTGAGTGAATTTATTTCCTAAATCTTGAAATAAAAATATCCTTTTATTTATTCATGATTAAGGGGAAAATATAATAGGCTAATATTCCCCTTTAACCCTTTTTACTGGGAAATGTAATTTGATGCGTAATTATTCACTTAATACATAGACCTGTTTATTATACCAAAAAATAATATATAAATTGTTTTAAGTTGAATTTCCCTGAAAAAAAGGAATTTACATCCTTTTACCATTCTTTAAATAGTTTTAACAATTAAAATTATAAAATAAATAAAATCCCGAAATGATGCATCGTCTTGAATGGTAAGAGGTACCATCCGAGAGCAAAGGGTTAAGTATTGAAACATCATTCGTATTGTTATTGTAAATATTAAATAAAAATGTTTAAAATTACTAAATAATAATAATTATATTATCCAAATAAATAGTTTTCGGAGTTTAAGAACTGATACAACCTTATGTCATAAACCTGACGAACAATCGATTTAAAAAAATAGTAAACCTTTTTTTCCCCCTCTTTAGTGTGCAATATCCTATTGTAACTAGCATTAGATATTCAGAAAAAACAACCTATTTTTACTATAAAAACATCAAATTAGGAAGGAAATAGATTTTTAAAAAATTATATATATTATTAAATCTTTTTCTGGAAATCTTTTTCTCTCTTTTTTATGTAAATATTAGAAAAACAAATACGTTACTGATTTTTGGTGTATAAGTAGTGTTTAAAATTTTAAATAAAATATTATTTAGAAATTCCTGTTTTTAAAATCCAAATCGGCAACTAATAAAAACCTAATGGAAAGTTGCAAATTTAAATTTCAAAAAAGACATTTCTAATGTAAATTTTTTGTACGCATTTACGATAAGGAAAGATTAATTGCACTTTCAAATAATTAAACTAAGTAATTCTCATTCTAATTTAAACTCTAAAACTTGATATTCCCACATTTTAGCAAGTTTCAGAATTTTGTAATAATAAAAAAAAATTATATTGAGACAACCAGCAATATTATTAAAAACTATTTTAATGATTTTTCCGTAGTAACGTATAACTATAGTGATGTAGAAGTTTGTATAAGAGAGGACTTATCTATATTCCAATACTATTTCCCAACTAAAAATATGCATCCTAGATGTTGCTCTTTATTTTCTTTGAATTTTATTTGACCTTAAAAAATGGCGCTGTGATCGTTCAATTTCAATCATCTGATGACGATGTTATTTACCAAGACTGTTGGCATTTTTCAACCCTAAACTCGGGGAGATCCAAGTTGCGATTCCTTCCATTCAAAAAAAGTGTTCTAATTTGGGGGTAAGTTTAGCTTTTTCCTTTTGATTTTAAGAATGTTTAAATTCGACTTGTGTCCTTCCTCTATAATTGCATTTTAAATTTCAAACTCATAAATGTTGATTAGTTTAAATATTTGAGGCTTATTTCTTGTCTGATTTTCTTTCAGATGATATTTTGCTGTGGTTGTACTTATGTTTAATTGATTATATTCGGATATGAATTCTGGGAAATAGTTTGTTTACAAAATAAGTTATTTTTTCATGGATGAACTTACTATCAATACTTTGATTCTATTAATTCTTATGTTCTAAAATTTTAAATTTCTTTGGGGTTTTGGACATGAGGAGGGTCACTATTTCGATGAAAATCTGAGCATTCAAAAAGAAATCTTTGATTTGAAACCTTTTAAAGATGACCCTTGTTGACAATGTCAAGAAAAATTCATACTTTCTTTTTTTTTCTACAATTTTCTTCTATTTTATTAAAATTTAATTTACAATTGATGAATAAGTTCCAGTAAAATTTAGGCTTTAAATTTTTATTTCAACAATAAATATTACTTTATTAAAATTTTATACTTTATTCATTATTTATTAAAACTATTAATAATTAAAATGAATTTTTGTTTGAAATATTTAAAATTTGCACTTTTTCCATTGTTGCTTTTATTTTTAGATAATTTTTTTCTTTATTCATATTCCTAGATAATTCGAATCTTATTACGGTGCTTTGAATAAGCGAAATTCTATTTTTTTCAAACATTTTACATTACCAATGTTGTGTAATTGTTTGCTTATAAAAACACGATTTGTTTGAATGCATCATGAAAGTTCTACAGGTAGAGGTAGATATAAATTATTTCAACGTGGAATAATTTATATCTACTTCCGGGAGATTTACGATGAAATAATTTTCTTCAAATGTTCTGAAATATTTTTGTGCATTATCATAATCAGTAAGGATTAAATTTTGAATTAATTTTTTAAGTATGCATCGAAATAATCACTTTGTTACTTATAGTTGACATTTAGCAATTTTCATCGTCTTAGATAATGATGTTCTATCAAATTTTTAAAATAATGGGAAAATAATCAAAATAAGTGCTCCATTTTATATAAATGTGTTTTTTAAAACCCATTTTTTAAATTTAATTTATTTTTTATGTGCAAAATGTCTCCAGAAATTTGTTTGCAATTTAGCTGGGAAATGATCTATTTATTCTGGGTACTTGCTTTTTGTTTCTGTTTAGGTGTTGGGCCTCCTAAGGTCGATTCTACAGATATATTTGTTGATCATTCACTTTCGTGGGTTTCATTCTTCGCACACGGCCAACTATTGCATGCAATAGAAGATCAGGCCTACTTCAGTAAAGATCACGTGTCCACATTGGGACGATGGCAAGTGGTTGTCCCTTCCGGGACAACCACTTGCCAATGCCCGACTGACGATGTCTGAACTGTTCACTTGAGTACAATACAGGGAGAACAGTAAAGAGACAACAATTGCGTTTAACCATTGACCTCATATAAATTAATCTTTAAGAAGCACAAGAGAACAATTATTACCCAAAATAGATCAGTATACTTCAAGAAGATTATGTGACCGCAATATAACAATTGCCAAATACGTGTCAATGAGACAATTACGTTCTCATTGGGACTTTAGCCTCGGGACAGGCAATGCTCCATTACTTGCAATAGTTGGGCACGTGTGAACTCTGCTTTCCCATTGTTTCATTGGAGTCACGTGATGTTACTGAGGTAGGCGTTACCATAGAGCTGATATATAAAGGTATCTCGGCTCTATGGACATTAACTCACTCATCGAGGATGCCCCAAATTTCCTAAAATACCATCTCGGCAAAATAATAGGCTAAATTACTTTAAATCTAACTTTGTAAAACCGCATACTTCATTTTCTAATACGTTCAAAACAAGTCTTCTTCAACAACCATCAAAATCAAATGATGCTCCCCCCGCCACAAATAATTCCAACAGCCCTGAATCAAATATATCGGACATGTTAGACATCCTTAATGAAATTAAAACCCTCTTCTAAGCCTTCCCTAATTTAAAGAATGCCATCAGCGAAATGAATTCAGCAAATGACCCCCTGAAAGAACTTTTTATTCTTTTTGGCTCACTATCTCAAAACTGAAGTCCTTAAAATTTTAAATGCTCAGGTCTTTTATAGTCATATCTCAACCTACAACCAGCCAATAGCAGAGTAGCTATCCCCCTCACCACGCCTCCCCCCCCCTGTGGGTAACCCTATGCACTTCTTCAGTCTATGCCAGTCTCATGTTTGCCGCGTCGCATGCAGCATCTCCCAAGCTCGAGGATAAGCCCCTGCCGGGGCTAGGCACCTCGTAAAATGAGACTCCTGTGGGCGTTAATTCACTCATCCAGTAAAGGTGCCCCGGCAATCCAACCAAAATGGGTGTTGCCTCACTCCGCAACTCACCTCATATCTGCCTAGACTATTTCGATCTGCACCCAAGGGCTTTTGTACTTCTGGGATGGCACCCCGAATCGTCTTCGTTGTGCCTCTGTTAACTTATATTTTGCAAAATAGTTGGCTTCCTGTGAACACTGCTTTATGTAGATTAATTATAAACTTAGCATCTTATTTAGATACTCAGATGAGTCAAAATGAAAAATAGTACAATTTATAGATCTCTAAAGTAAAACCTATCTAATGTTTACTTTCATTAAAATAGTTTAATTTTCAAAGTTGACTAAAACTGAACTCTTGTTTGAAGAATCTTGTTAGGTAAATGGTAATAGTTTCGATTTTTTTTCTTGAAGAAGTTAGATAGACATGAGATTAAAACGTCGATAACTGTAAAAAAACCATATCAAGACTATACTGGGTTCGCTTTCATAATGAAAAATAATTGGGAGAATAAGAAATGAATGCTAAACATTCAGACAGACAGATGCTGATGATGTTGTGGTCTTGGTAACAGCGAATTGTATGTAAAAGTAAAAAAAATAATTAAGTAGCTCCATTTGAAAATCAAAATATCTGTTCTTGCAACGATGTTTAGTCATATCAAAGATAAATGCATGAAATAAGAAACAACCCGATATAGATTGATAGGTTTACTTTAAAACATCGATTCATGGTAAAACATTATTTCTAATCTTTCAGATGTGAAAGAGTCTTTTCGTGTACATAAAAACAACTAGAATATGAAGTAACATAATTCATGGATAAATCATAAAAATTTAAAAAGAGGTTGAATTAATTTATGTAACCCGTTTTCTTAAATTGCTTTGCCCTAAAATTTGAATATGTATTAGTGAGTGTCGAATTCGAATCAATTTTATTATTTCTTCTTTTAAATTAAGATTATTTTTACCTCAATAAAAAAAAACAGGAGAACAGATTGGCATATTTTAATTCCGTCTTGCCTTATGTAATGCATATTTCAGAACCTAAAACACGGTAGAGACAAGTGATTTGACCTTCAATAGATTCTGGAAATAACCTCCGGCGCTAAAGGAGAATTTCCTATCTTTCGGTAAATAAATAAACTTCCGGCATTTAAATTTACCATCTGACACCACTTTCTAGCACACAAGTAAAAGCATATCAGACAAATACTTGATCAGATTTCTCTTGAAGTTCTTTGACAATTCTATGAAGTAATTATTGGTAGTAAATTATTTTTATTGATAAGGTTTTTATAGCTTGGATTTTTATAGCGATTAATTTTATAGCTACAAAAATTAAATTATTGGCATTTGTTTCCAGATATAAAATCATTGAACCCTTTATACTCTAAAAAGTAATTTGATGCATGATTATAAGCACTTGTGTATTGTTCCTATAT
>JAOUZG010028424.1:494320-531825 GCA_026289955.1 Argiope argentata
CTGTGGTGAATGCTATTCATATATATACCAGCCAACATCCCTCGGACCGAAGTGCACTTTTGGCCCAACGGATTTGGTACTGGACTACTAACCAAAAGGTACGGAGTTCGGGCCTAGCTCAATCCGCTACACACATCCTAAAATGGTGACCCGGACGACCTTAAAAAACACAACCTTCGCAACTACTGTCTTGGCGCCCTCTATCAGCGACTCACTGCTTTAGACGCGCATTAAATACGACAAGTTGTTATCGTTCGCAAAAGCTCACTGGGGAGATACTCTGTGGTGAATGCTATTCATATATATACCAGCCAACATCCCTCGGACCGAAGTGCACTTTTGGCCCAACGGATTTGGTACTGGACTACTAACCAAAAGGTACGGAGTTCGGGCCTAGCTCAATCCGCTACACACATCCTAAACTACTCTGCCTATGTTTTTAACAAATTGAATAAATAAAAAGGAAATATACGATCGCAAATTTCAAGTTATCAAGTGAGAACATAATTATTTTTAAGTCATAATTTAAGTCATTAACCAGTTTAAACCGGTTTGAAACAATCGCGAGTCTTCATTTATCGGTCTCTATATATATATATATATATATATGCCAGAGAAATTTTCAATTTCTCTGGCTTGCCAACAGTTTTGGAACTCGACCAATTTTGAGTTGAAATAACAGCTATGTTGTCATAGTTTTACGTCAACTTTTTAAAAACGCATATGATGTCAAAGAAGCATACTTAGTAATAAAGCAATGCTGGTAAAAGCAAGTCAACCTTTTAAAAACGCATCTGCTTTCAAAGAAGCATACACAATAATAATGCAATGCTGATAAAACAGATAAAAAAATTTATGCAATCGAAAGATGTTGATGAATATTTCCCTTTATGCCTTTTCCATTGCCTACGCAATTTAGAGCCTCAATTATTTGTTGCCTTCATTTATTCAAAAACCACTAAAGAAAACCCCATGTTCTCGCATGATAATTAAACTTCAAAATGATGCCCCGTCTTGATTAGTGAGAGTCACCATTCGAGGACAAAGGATTAAATGGGTTAATTTTGTATGCAATATTTTTTGAAGTCTTACAGTATAAAGTATCTACCATAAAAAATTCCGCATCGAACTCTTATTAATAATTAATTAAATATTTTGAAATAAATATAAATAACCTTTATGGTCGAATATGTATTCATGACTTTTACAACCTTAACTATTTCAATTTATTCAAATATTTTAAGACTTAAATAACAGAATTATGGCCTGGCAAAGCAACAATTATGGAAATTACTATAATATATATACGAATAATTAATATAACTTCAATAGGGATTACTGAAGGCTACAATGAATTTAAATTCAATTTTAAAATAAGTCACAATACATCTTTTAATGTAGCGTTATGGTCCTTTGTTCCGCTTCTTATTTCTTATATGTTTTGTGCTAGTAGGATCTGGTATAAGAGTACTGAAGTATTTTAATTATTGAAGTGTCTTAGTTCAAAATTTTGAATGAAATTGTCAGTTTAGAAAAGCAAATTAATCCTATATAATTTTTTTTTGAAAATCCTAGATATATATTAGAAGTTATATATATATATGATGTTTCCTAATCTAATTTAAATTTTAACTAATTCACTAAATGTTATCGTAAATTAGTTGACTTGCTTACTTTATTCTAAAATCTCTTATTTCACGATCCAAATCGTACTGTATTATTTAATTTTCCCTAACACGCCATATGAAAAATCACTGAGTTTGGAATTTCTCGCGATCCGAGAGAAAGAATAAAAATCCCTTAAACTTAAGCATTCCTTTTAAAGATGTTTCAGTTTCCCTTTCCAAAGTCGACAAGTGTCAAAAAATCCCTTTATCTTCTCTCACTTTGCTTTTGCGTCGTGATATAAGCAGACGCGTATTATTGTTTCTCTCCGTCTACAAATTATGCCCCCCCATGGAAATATAAAGTATTATTCCAAAAGTGTCTCCTCTTCTAATATACATTTACAAAATTGCTATATATATGTTAAAATTAAATTTAAAAAATCTTTTCTCTTTATTCGTTTGTATAGAGTTATACAATTATTTCGTACATATTCAACTCTATTAAAACTCTGTAAGCTTATTTCTTTATTAATTATTTTCTTGTGTGAAATATTCTTGGAAACTCACATCGTTTTATTTTGCTACTTTGATACAAATTGGGTAGATTATAGGGCTTAGCAAAATGAAAAAAATAACTGATAATTTAACAATTGTATTGAATATTTTTATGTGCATTTTCTTAGCATTATTTATATATTGCACTACAAACTATTCTACGAATTTCACGCTGGGATTTGTATCTTATACAGATGACTACGTTGAAAAGTAGATATTTTGTATAAAATTGCAAAATATTTTTTATTTAATATTCTTAATTTTTGGAAAATCTTCTTAAATGTATTCGAATTTCGTTTTTAAGCTCATTCTTTAGGAAGTTATATTGATTTTTAAATTTTCATACAATATGTTCTTGTGTTATTTTACATTAATAAATGCGATTTTTTCGTGTTTTTAAAATTTTTTTAAGATTTTTGTTTTTTGAAAGCATTAAGAATTAAAATCTAAAGATTTTTTTTTGTTTAGTTTTGATTAAAATTCTCAATATCTTTTTCAGTTTCTTAAGAATCTGAAGGACAAGTTATTCCGTTCATTAAGAAATATTCGATAATTGTCTTAACGCTTCACAATGTTAAAAAATTGAAAATTTTATTGACGCAATATTTAATAATTAATAATCGCATAGAAGATTGATTAATTTGTTTAATAATTTTATAGAATATTAAGCTATTGCTTTAGTTCGGGAACTAAGAAATATATTTATTTAAGCTGTCGGTAAGAAATTGAGGAAATCGTTAGTGAATTTTTAAATCGGAAAGATTTTGTTCTTTACTTTTTTTTATCCATAAAAGTACTTTTTCCTTTAAAAAAAACAATTATTAATGCTAGAAAGCCCGGGATTTCGATTACCTTTAAACGTCCTCCGGTGTTTTTACGACACCACGATATAAAGTAGTGGTAATAACCAATTAATTGAAAGACTGCTGTGCTGGGTTTAGTTTTAAAACATTTTTTAAATATTGTCTGCTTTGCAAAAAGCTCGAAAATCGAAAGAATTTTTCTAATTTATGAGCAGGTAAGCGAATGCTATGTAACGAAATAATTTGACTGAATAATTTCTGAATAATTGATTCATTTCCGCTGTGAACCCCATAACACCGCATTCAAGATCAAACAAATGTGTGATAGCTCTTTCGGAAAGTTTATTTTACAAATGGTATCTACTTGTGGCAGCTATTTATAATTATAAATTGTCTTGGTGTCGAAATGACACCAGCGGACTTTCTAGGTATATTTAGATGTAAAATCTCTCCTAATTGAACTAGAATCATGAAACTTTTTCTGTGTAATCACCATGGGCAAACAATTACAACTCAAGAAAAATTCTCGAATTCTCTGCTGAAATGTGGTAGTAAAAGCAAACTAAACTGACTCTAGTGTCCAATCGACACCTGCGGACTTTTTAGTGTTAAGGTTACATTTAACTGGTATATTTTAATATCATTGGTACTATTTTTAATACAATTAATAAATTTGTTTTTCAATCTACTTTATAAAAAAATCCTACATTATAATTTTATAGCATTTTTCAAAAGATTCATTGAGAACGTAGTTACATATATTAAATAAATATTTGTTGTTAATTGTATACTTTTTCTGTAATTTGTTACAGCAAATTTCCTCTCTGGTTTCCTTTTGATTTTCACTTAATTGCACAAAATTAATAAACTCATGTGATAAAGATTGCTACATTTGATTATTAGTGACAATAAAAAAAATATTTACTTTTCCTCTTAGAAATATTACCAACCAAATTCCATGTAGTTTTGAAAGATTTATACAACACTTGAGCTCTCTTTAACAACAAGAAAAAAATCCGCAAGTTCATGACCTTCAGATAAATCCTTTTTTCGAAATAAACACCAAAAAAAACATTACAGAATGGCTACACTTCTAACTCAAGTCGTTGATTCGTGCAGCGATCGTAAAGAGAATTTTAAAACTCTCTTTCAAGCACTTCTTATTAGAGGGCTCTTCTAAAGAAACTTAGTTCGAAATGCAGACATTCCGAGTGAAGAAATGGCACTTTGAAAAAACCCTCCCTTTCACAGCAACTATCTCTTAGTGGAAGTAACCCTAACTAAAGAGTCACAAGATGACGCTGTTGACAATCGTCGAATAGATGCAAATTTGATCGCCGGCCCTTCAGAGTCGGGAGGGCGCGGGGTGGGTGACACGGAAAGCAAAATACAGTAAAAAGTAAATAAATTTCCTTGCTGTGTGAATGGAAGCGGAAATTGTGGAAGATGGCGCGGGAAGCTCTACAATCGAGTTTCTGTCTGGATGTTAAAAAATGGCTTCTTGTAAAACAGACGACTTTTTTTCGTTTCTTTTTTTGTTTAAGGATGGGGGGAGGGGGGACACAACAAATACAGAGGATCTCATTTAATTGAGGCGACATGTCGTCTGCCTGTTCCATGAGGCTCATGATGCAACTTGTGGAATATTTTCAGAAGATTTATTTTTATTGGTAACAAAACTTTCAGGGAAAAGGAAAGGATAATTCTTAACCTTTTGTAGTCGGAATGATAATACGATGCATATTAATTCACTTAATGCATAGACCTGTTTATTGCACCAAAAAAATATATGCACGTTACTGCTTTAAGTTGAGTTTTCCTGAAAAAAAATATTCATCATTTTAACATTCTGTAGATATTTTAACAGTTAAAATAAATAAATGAAATATAAAAATGATGCACCGTCTTGAATGGTGGCTGTGAGAAGACGTTCGACTGTAAAGGGTTAATTTTGAACTAAATTTTGCGTTTCAGTGTGCATTAATGATAAGTAAAAAATTCCCTAATCTTAATGCTTAAATATAGAAGAGTATTTGAGTTTTATCTGATATATATCTTAGTTATTTCAATTTCGTTATATATATACATATATTTTAATTTTACTTCAAAGTCATTTATGCTGTGAAATTCCAAATTCAGTTTTTTAATCAAGGTTTAAATATTGCTAAGAATGTTCAAATTCTACAGAAAAAAAAATCTTTTGCTATTAGAATATTCTATATTCTACAAAGCTATTTAGTGTGAGAAAAACGTTAAATAAGAGATTGAGATCCTTAAATATAAGTTTTAAATAACTTTTAAAATTATTATGATAAATTATTTAGGTTTAAATAAATCGGCCACTATTTCCGATTCATACATATTTTATGTTTCTTATTTCCTTTCTGAAAGATACATTTTTCTAGAACTCAAAAATAAAATTGTTAATTGAAAAAATCATTTTGAGAATTCACGAGTTCGAGCTCAAAAGAAGGGGAAGAAATATTTTGTATATTTTTTTCTTCGCATTTCTTTGATTTAAGATTAAACAATCATTCTAATTAGATGAATTGTTACCTCATCATAGCGGATAACTTTTATATTTATTCGATAAATACAATTACTTACAAATTACGGGATTAATAAGTGGATTTTGATTTCCTATATTCGCAGTCTCCTTTTAATATAAGCTCTCGAATTTTTGATGAAAAATGTTTGTCTTCTTCCACCTTATTCTCAAAACTCCAAATTTTGCGAAATTAGAGAAAGATTTGAGGATATAAGGTTCGAATTTTTCATATTTTATATCATCATAAAAAAAAATAACGACTCGAAATTTTTAAGGTTTACTTATGTTGCTGCTAAAATGTAGAAATCAATTAATTCATACATTAGCTAAGGTAATGCAATAAAACCTGAGAAATAGTTTCATTTTTTTCAAAAAAATTTACCAGGTAATCTTCATATTACCTACTATGCATTCGTTAAAATGAATATAAGATCTTCCATGAAATGACAGCAATGTTTCTGTACCCTTAAATTAAATGTTTACTTACTTTATGATAACAAGAGAATGAATTCGATTAATCAACGCTTTAATCGATTAGATATAGTTCATTTATCAATTTACAAACTGAAATACAAATAATTCAATGGTTTAATTCATTATTACAACCCGCAAATAAGTTTGCGAAACGTGTGTTAAAATTATGCTTACTTATAATGTATCCCCCCAGGGGGCGTCTAAAATGAAATAAGATACTTCCGGCATGATGGTTGGATCTCGCCTTCCTAGAGGATACACTAATAGTTTGGAGTTAGGTTCTCTCATCTATGACGGAACATACTTCCTAAGGCAAAGGTTGTACCCTGACCGGTGATGGCCCTTAGGTCTCAACCTCAGTTCCCGCTAGTGTTGCTGTTGCGGCGATCTTTTTATTCAATATTTTTTTTATCCGTGTGCCTTTGGGAAGGATGGAGAATCAATATATGACCGTCTTAAAGTGCAATCTAACGAATTGTGACCGTTCAGTTGCATAGAAAAGGATTTTTGAAACCATCGATACTATTTTAGTAGATTTAGATTGAGGTGTTTGTTTTTTGGTGCTAAGATATTTCTGCAGCGCCAACGTATTCTTTCGTTAAAAATCTCTTTTTGCTAACACTGAATTTAAATCTATCGCTTTAGAATAGCCATTGGGGTATCAAATGTATAAAACTCATCCTCTGTTTTACTAAGAACCACAGATAAAATCGAGCTGCCATAAATTTTTGCTTGGTTTACAGAGAGAAGCAAACTTTTGAACTGTACTAAAGTCCCCAATAAGAATATTGCTTAGCTAAAATGCAGAAAACTCTTGATACCACACTTAAACGGATTAAATTAGTTGATCTGCAGATTAGCTAACTAATCTGCACATTTAATGACTTTCGAGTTTTAACGGTAACAATTGCTTAAAACTCTTTATTTTATGTCTTCCTTTAATTCTAAACAAAGCAGTTAGGAATGCCCTGATGTGATTAGTAGATAATACGAAGTATTAGGTTCATTGCAATTCTTACCTTTGCGGTATGCGAAATAGCTTCTGATGGGGGAGCCATTTATCAGTGAAGGAAAATGGCAACATTTTGCATTGCTTGGCTTCATCAAGTATTGAAACTTGATGAAACCAATTCCTGTTGTAAATTACGCTTGTGAAAGGCCTTTATTATCTTTGGGATTTTAAATATTTGTTGTTTCTTATGCCCACGAGCTTACTTAATTTCTTAACTACTGCTATGCATCCATTTTTATCACTTTTCTACTAATGCGTTCTTTAAGATTGTTGCTGATATTTAAAGTTCTGTAGACTATCCCTCAAGCTTTTGGTACTTGGTACTGTAAAGATGTTGGCATCAGAATTGTTAGAATGGCCGATAGATATCAGCACAGTATTTACATTAATGTTATGTTTCACATTCCGGTGGCGTTTCAGACTGAGCTTCGTCGGCGAGCGTTAAACGTGAATAGGATGTGTTGGGTACTGTTAGGAATGAGTAGCATGGATGCCTGGTGGAAGTTGGATTATAAATGATGTGTACAATTTTTCTCATTGTTTTCATGTTTTGTGAATGTTTAATGTTGTGTGTTTATCAGACTGTGATTGTTGTAAATAAACAAACTTGAAAAGGCAAATTCGAAGTGACAACTCAGCTTAATTTTGAGGACATTACAGTATATATTTCTTAACTACTGCTATGCATCCATTTTTTATCGTTTTTCTATTAATGCGTGTTTGGGATCGTTAATGGTATTTAAAGCTCCGTAGACTATCGTTTAAGTTATGGATTATTTGGATAAAGTTTTGAAAAGTCAAATTTATAACCTATTGTGATTTCAGGATATGTCGCAAAGTGAAAGTTTCTATAATTGAACGATCCTCAAATTTTTTTTTCCTTAAATCAAAAGCTATGATGTTTAAAAAACAACTTTTTTTATTTGACTAAAATGTTTAATTTTCTTTGATTTCTTCTTCTTCTTATTTTAGCATAATTTATAGCACGAAAAGCTGTCTATTTAACATTTAAGGTAGAGAGTATTGTCAGAATATATATAATATATATATATATATAAATTCGTTTATTATTTATTTAAAAATAATGTGAGAAAATTACCTAATCTCAATGAGTTTTAATTCCAGCATTCAAATGCTTAAATAATTTTCGTTATAAAGAGCTTTAGTGAGGAATTTAAATTTTGAATTTACATTTTATCAAGACATGTCGACATTTACTACACCAAACGTAGTTGCATTTCATCGCTATTTTAAAGAAAAATACTGCTTTCGGAAAATTGGTTCTTCTCAATATCTCCGCCGATCCGAGAATTTTTCGTAAATAACTGCATCGCAGTTTCGTGTTTATTTTCGATGCTGCGTTATAAACGGATATCGAAAACACGAAAGCGTCTCTTAAATCTGAAACACGTGCCGATATTTCTTGTTCTTTTATTTTCAAGGTTTGCTAAAGACTCTCGGCTATCGTTTCCCAATATTTTTACCTTGAAAAGAGAAGAAAAGCTCAGATTTTAATGAATATGATTAGCGTTGCATACAACTATTTTTCTAAAAAATTTATTCCAAGCGTAAAATAAAATATTTGGACCGAGATGCCTAATGAACTATTCATTTAGAAACCTCCTGTTTACTGTAGTTAACATTCAGATCACTTCAGAAAGTAGTTTAAACAACATTATAAAAAAAATTGCTTTTTCTGATGCCAACATGATTTTTAAAGAAAATTAGAACAAGACTAAATGATGAAGTTTTGCTAATGAACGATTATGCATGCTTATCCTAAGGAGTAAAAAATATTAGTAGTTATTTTCCTTGCAGATATTGTATACCGACTTTTTTTTCTTAATTCATACTTTTTTTAACGAAATTTAAAATTTTCCAAATCCTAAGACTGTTTTCGAATAAAATTTTTATAGTGATAAAAAAAATTAGAAGAATTAACTATACTGATTAATAAAAAAATGAATTCAATTTAAAATGTTTTTTTCAATCAATTGTAATGAATAATCCAGATAATTAATTTTACTACAATAAATTCTTACTTAATGAGCACCTCTCGTAACAATTGATCCGTGCAACGGAAAATTAAAATGCAAAAGGAAAAAAAATTCTTTAATGAGGGTGGTTTCACAAAATGGGAGACGAGGCAATGGGATGTCACATTCAGAATCTTGGCTGTATCTCGATTATCAGTCCAAGTCTATTGCTTGTTTGTTGACGTGTTTTAAATAAAAGAGGAACTGTTATATCAATTGAATCCTTAAAAATGGCGAGACATTTTAATAAGTGTTATGGTTTCATCCTGGTGCAATATTAGGAAGATTATTTCAATAACATGCAAACCCAAATACAGTATAACGGATCATTGAAGATCATTGAAGTGGAGCTACATTCTATTTCACAGCAACAGATTACGAAGGAGACTTCGTCAATACAGATGAGATAGCAGGGCATGCAACAACTCCCCAATGAAATAAGAGAGATTTTGATAGTAAGGGAAGCAATCGCAACAACCTCTCAGTTATATTAGATGAAGGCTGACAGCAAAGGAAGCAATTGCAACAATTTCCCAATGAAATAAGACTGATGCTGATAGCATGGGAAACTGCTTCAATGAATGTTGAAAATCACCATTAATATAAGAAAATTGCTTACTCACACAGCAAATTTATTTAATAGCTAAATAGTGCCCGGTGAATTGTTGCCGCAAAAGAAATAATTTTAGAATTTGATATAGATATCTTTTTTATTAGGTATCATAGGAAGAATGATACTTTTTTTTTCTTAACGGCAATAAATATTTTCGTTGAAATTGATTGATATATACAAAGTATATATAACACCTATTCTAATTGTTTTACTTCATCTGTTCATATTTTTTTAAATTTGTGTTTGAATCCTGTAGAGAGACTTTCTGCTTTACCCCTCCACCTGCTTAAATTATTTTCTATAGCATTACACGTTTTTCTCAGTTTTGAGTGTTTATTTATGTTACAGATCTTTATTGTATTATTATCGTGTGATATATAGTATTGGTTCACTTTGTTTGAGAAATATTTGAATTCATTTGTCAACATCGCCTCTAAACAGGGATTTTAAAGAATCATGCAGTCAGGAAGTTGAATATCAATAAGTATCGTTAAAAATAAGATGAGGAAATAACAAATAGATTTAATAAATTATAATAAGCTTGGAGTTAAAAACTATTCATAACTTAGCCATCATGTAATGAGACACTGGAAAAAGAATATTATGACATACTTAATGAGAAATGAAAATAAGAAAGGACTAAGGAAGGTAAGAAAAAAGGGTTCAAACAAAAGAACTCCATAAGAAAAATCGAATGCAAATAGGTGAAGATGACTTTGATATGTATTTCTATTTAGATCAACAAAGAAGAGTTTTATTTTAGTTACTTTTCATTAAATAATTACAATTAATATAAATAGTGATTAATAATATAAATACTGATTTGTCCTAAGAAATGAATTCACATTATTCACCTTCACATGAAAAACACTGAAATCCTTTCATTTTACCGATTGAGCTACTGCCTTCTAATTTCTTTTTTCATTACAACCTGCTAAAACTCTATTTAAAGTATTAAAAATCAATTTAATTAATTGATTAAAATTTGAAAAAAAATTGTATTAGCATCAAGGGTCATCCACTGCTAATTTTGGGATTTCTTAGCCCCAAATTCACCTATCGAAGTGTAAGAGAAAAGATACTCTTACCTTGTCTTTCCGGGAACTTCTAGATGAGATAGAATCGAGGTATTCCAACGTGAATCAGAACACAACATCGAAAGCATTAGTCCAGGGTTTTCATTTTCATCTTTTTATTTGCTTGACGAGGACACAGGCACAGATAATTATTTACAAATATATACATATATCCTTTTAGTTGTAGGAATCATTCACATCGCCTACAACCATCTCTGTGTGCGTTCACACCCCGAATCCAGCCAAAACTACACAAAAAGCCCTAGAACCGAAACTGAAACTCACATCTGGTTACTGAGGGATCATGGGATTTTCCCCTGACGTCACCAATACGCTTGCGCGAAAGTGTTACATCACGTTATGGTGAGGCCAGGAATTCCAACATCCTCCCACCATTGAGTTTTAATTACAGAAAACTCAAACATAATAATCAAATCAATATTTAAAAAATTCAAAATTATCAAATAAAAATTGACAAACATCAAAACAATTAAGTTAAGAAAATGCTTATACTATCAAATATAAATCAAGAAAATATTCTAACTATCAAAATTACATAAATATTTCATATATCAAAATATCAAATTATTATTCATCGAAATATATCAAATTTCCATTTATATCAAAGTATATCATAGGTAAAAAAGCATATCTTGGTGTTCAATTCTCAATTAAAGTTCTTAAGATATGAAGTAGATAATAAAAAGTTCAAAATATAAGAGTTCTTGTAAGAAAGAAAAAGTTCAGTTCTCACATTTAGAGTCTCTTTACCTTTTTTAATCTCCTGCCATACCTGGAGGTTGGTTCATCAGGTTCAGGTTTGTTCAGAGAATTTCTTTCAGCAGCACTGGTATCATCGCAGGTAAATTTTACCGGTGGTTCACATTTTTGGAAAAGTTCCTTGTCCTGTTCGCAAACTTCCAAAGGATATAGTCTCAATGTTGGACGTAGGATTTCTCCACTTTTGGTTTTCAGTTTCACAAGTCTGATGTTTCCATCTGAAGATGTAAAGACTTCAATGACTTTACCTAAAGGCCAGTCCATTCTTTTCATATTGTCACTGGATATCAGAACGATGTCTCCAATTTTGATAGACGGGAATTTTCTTATTTTTCTTTCAAATTGCCTGAGCTGTTCCAAATACTCAGAGCGAAAGCGTTTTCTTAGATCTTGTCGTAACCTTTGGCGATAAGCAAATCTTTTATTTAGAGATTGACTATCTAGGAGATCTAGATCAGGTATTCCAATCTCTCTAACTTCTTGCAGGAACATATTGGGAGTAAGAGGTTCTAGGTCACTTGAGTCATCACTTACATAAGTTAGAGGCCGTCCGTTGATGACACTTTCACAGTCGCATAAGACTGTGCATAATTCCTCATAATTTAGAGATGTTTGTCCTAGAACTTTACGAAGAATTCTTTTAACAATGCCAATTAAACGTTCCCAAAAGCCACCCCACCAAGGTGCAGAAGGGGGAATAAATTTCCAGTCAATTTTATTCACGGAACTGTATTTGGCTACTGTCGCCCAGTTAATCTTTTTGATGAGATTATTTGCTCCAACTAAGTTTGTTCCATTGTCCGAATAGACGACACTTGGTCTACCTCGACGAGCCACGTATCTGCGGAATGACTGCAGGAAACTTTCAGTTGATAGTGAAGTGGTCAGCTCCAGATGTACAGCTCTAAATACTGCACAAGTATAGATTACAATCCAGGACTTTTGATTTTCCTTTAAATGTAGAGGTCCAGCAAAATCGACTCCTATAATTTTGAACACAGAAGCCGCTCTAAGACGATCTATTGGCAATGGAGCTGTTGGAGTTTCTATTGCTCGGGCATCGTATCTTTTGCAAGTTACACAGTTCTTCACAACTTTTCGGACAGTTTTACGGTATTTCAATATCCAAAATTCTTCTCAGAGGTTGGCCATCACTATTTGAACACCTGCATGACCTAGGCAGCAGTGTTTCCAGCGTACAAGTTTTTCAACTATCGGATGTTCACTTGGTAACACGATAGGAAATTTAAAGTTTTTTAAATCTTCCTTCAATGACAGTCTTGTCTTAATTCGGAAAAGTTCATTCTCATCCGTGAATATTTGGAGTTTTTGCAATCGCTTATCTTGTGGCCCTGTGAAAGATTCTCGCTGAACTGTTTTGATTAAGGAGATTTCGGATCTATTTCTTTCTTCCACAGTTATGTCTCCAAATTTTCTTAAATCCCGTTTCCCTCTGCAGTTATCCACAAATCTATAAATCCAGGATATAACAATAAGAAGTTTAGGATAAGAGGAGTAAATATCATAAATTTTAACTTCTTTTTCCATATTGGTTACACTAACAACTGTTTTCTTTTTTTCTGTGTTTATAATTTCTTCGTCTGGGAAAATATTGGATTTAGGCCAATATTCAGGAGGAGTTTTTAACCACGAAGGTCCTAACCACCAATTAGATTTGGCCAGATTTTCGAAATTGCAACCTCGAGAAGGTTGATCGGCTGGATTCAACTGTCCTGGTATATGATACCAATCATCTGAATCACTCAAAAGACGAATTTCTTTTACGCGATTGAAAACAAAAATGGACCAGTTTTCGTTCTTCTTAATCCAATAAAGAGCATTACTGGAATCAGACCAATATCGTGTAGCAACATTTTCCATTCCTAAACTCTCTTTCACTGAATGACACAGTCTAGCACCTATATTGCATGCTAAAAGCTCTAGTCTAGACTCTGAAAGAGTTTTGAGAGGAGCGACCCTTGCTCTGCTTTGTATCAATTGGCAATTGGTCGAATTGATACCTTCACTCCTCAAAAATATACATGCAGCATATGCCTTCTCGGAAGCATCACAGAAGACGTGTAATGTTATATTGCTGTCTCTTTCATTTTTGTTTAGACATCTAGGAATAGAAATCTCATTTAAAATTTTAAGTTGATCTTTCCACCTTGTAAATTTTGTTGCTATCCAAGAAGGTAAATGGGAATCCCACGATAATTTTAGCTTCCAGCACTCTTGTAGCAGCAATTTTGGTATCAACGTTGCTGGGCACGTAAATCCAATGGGATCAAAAATTTTATGAACAGTTGATAAAATGATCCGTTTAGTAATAGGTTGATCTTCTGTAACGGGATCTAAATCTCTCAAATCTACAGACAGTGAGTCAGTATTGATTTTCCATTTTAAGCCTAAAGCTGGGACGATTTTTGCTTCTGCTTCTTCTGGTGCATCTTCTTCAAAGGGGGTATGCTCCCACCCTCGTAAGTTGAACTTTGCAGGTTTTAGAATTTCTATCGATTCGTGAATGAATTTCATTAACTCAGCTTGATTTTCAACACTATGGACGCAGTTGTCTACATAAAAAGCCTTCAAAAGTTTTTGAGCCGTTTTATTGTAATCAGGGGGAGCATGATTCAGATGATAATCAAGAGTTGCTCCCAGTAAGAAAGGGCTGGAGGTTATTCCGAAAACTACTCTTCGGTGCTGAAAAATTCGTAAATTTTCTTTCTGACCACCTTGCCACCACAAAAACTTCAAATAAGGCCTGTCATCTTCATGTAGTTCTATCTGTAAAAACGCCTTTTCAATATCGGCTGTAACTCCATATTTTCCTATTCTAAACCTGTTTAAAACAGAGGGAATAAGTTCAACCAAATTGGGTCCCTTTTCTAAACAATCATTTATTGATGGTGAACTTTTGTCTCTAGCAGATCCATCAAAGACGGGTCTGATCTTCGTTGTGGAGTTTTCTTTGAAAACAGGACGATGAGGTAAATAGTGTTCAGGGTCGGAAATAACTACCTCCTCAATAATACCCTGATCCAACCAATCCTTAAAAATGTTTTCGTAATCCTCTATTTTTCCTAATTTTTTCAGGGATTTAACAGAATTTGCAAGTCTTTTTTCAGAAATACTTTTGCAGTTTGTTAAAGGGGGATGCCCTTCTACCCAAGGTAATCGTACTTGATACCTTCCCTCTTCATTTCTTGTAACAGTTCGAAAGAAATGTTCTTTTGTCGATTGTTCCAATTCTTTCCTAGTTTTCTTTTCACTTGGATCACAAATTCCAAGTGTATCTAATCGCCATAAATCTGAGATGGTTGCATCATTAACGTGACAGGATAAAACAGTAGACGTACTGTCATTCTTTTCTAACTCATTTGTCTTTCCCATCAGTGTCCAGCCTAATTTAGTTCCTACACAGACTACTCCAGAACTAAGTTGCTTTACCTCTCCTGTGAGCAATTTACCAGCGACGTCAGCCCCAATTAACAAATGAATTTCTAATGGAGATGACTGATACAACAATTGGTCATCATAGGAATGCATTACATCAGTTAAAAATATTCTATTAGATTTAAGTTCTTTAACATAGGGTGATAATTTTACTCTGGAAATATCGGAACAAATTTTTTCCTGATCCAACACATCAAAATTACAATGATAACTATTGTCTACATTACTTAAACGTACCCGGTATATTTTATGATTTTCCGCCCTTTCAACTCCGCTAAATAAAGAATGCAAAATTGATTCTTCACTAATAACTTCATAATCCATTTGTTCTGCAACGTATTTTGAAATGTAGGATCTTTGAGACCCTGTATCGTAGAGACACCGAATTTCGTTTCACCATTCCCACGAATTTTCACTACTAATGTTTGTAAATAAACTTGACTTAAGGATGTTTTGTTAGTTAAAGTACTATCTGAAGTAATGTTCTCTTCCGAATTTTTTTCATTATTTTTAGCACTCGGACATACATAATTAGCATTACACATGATAGGTAAATGTTTTCCATTACATTTAAAACAACAAATTGTTTGCTTGCAGAAACGCGCTATGTGTTTGGATTTACAATTTAAACATCTGAAACAAATTCCACGGTTTAAAAGAATTTCCTTCTTCTTTTCGTAAGTCAAACCTTTCGCAAATCTACAATCTTGAGTCAAATGCGATTTATCGCAAAAAGCGCATTCCTTACTTTTTGAATCAACCGGATACGAATTTTGTCTGGAGTTATTAAATAAATCAAAACCAGACGGCTTTGCCTTTTCTCGAAAGTGATGATTCGTTGGTTTTCTATGCTTTTCTAAATCGAAAGAAGAACGCGCAATTATTAATTTTTGTTCCGATTCGATTTCCTTTTTAAGAAAGTTTAAGAGTTGAGTTAACCTATCATTCCCTGAACTTTCTGCTGTATTTAATTCAGTTTGATTACGTTCATAAACCCTCAATAAATCGCTGGGTAAACAAGACTCTACAAGAGGATATAGCAATATAGCTGAAAAGTTATCATCTGCAACCCCTAAGGATTTTAATGCTCTCAGCTGTCCTTCTAAAGTATCGTATAATTTTACTAGTGAATACTTTTGACCTTGAGGATTCGCGTTATTTATTACCACTGAAAGAAGCTCCCTGATATAAACTTCAATCAGCAGATCATCTCTTCCGAAGCGCTGCTTCAAACACTTGACAGCTTCCTCATAATTCTTCCCCGTTGGAGGGAAAGATTCTACCAATTGCCTTGCTGGCGAACCCTTAAGTGTTGATTGCAACAAATACTGGAATTTATCGTCATCTACTATATCTATATCTTCGTGTATCTTTTTAAACTGCCCCCACCATTGAAGCCATTCTTTAATGTTTCCATTAAATTGTTTTAATTCCAGTTCCGGAAGTCTAAATTTACGATTAGTGCTATCGACTGATTCTTTCAATAGAGTAACATCGTTGATAGGTTTTTCTAACACGTTTAATCTCCTCTGTAATTTTGTTTTCGTTTCTATAAATCTATCTTCATAAGCAGTAATTGTTTCATATTCTAAATCAAAATTTTCTTGCGTGCACGAGGCCATCGCTTTGCAAAATAGCTAAAATCTTTGCATCTAAATCATTTAATTCTCGATACTTTTTTTCTAAAAGGACTATCTGTGCCGCCAATATATCTGTGTCCTCTACTTTGTTTTCCAAAATTTCACGAGCTTTATTCAATGATCTCGTAAAATTACTCCTTGTAGGAGTTCTTAATTTTTTAATGCTTTCAACATCCATTTCTAATAATTTCACAAATTCTAATTCTAAATACCTCGAATTCAATATCTATTTACATAAATTCAATATATGTAAATCCCGGCAGGGATGCCAGATTTTGGGATTTCTTAGCCCCAAATTCACCTATCGAAGTGTAAGAGAAAAGATACTCTTACCTTGTCTTTCCGGGAACTTCTAGATGAGATAGAATCGAGGTATTCCAACGTGAATCAGAACACAACATCGAAAGCATTAGTCCAGGGTTTTCATTTTCATCTTTTTATTTGCTTGACGAGGACACAGGCACAGATAATTATTTACAAATATATACATATATCCTTTTAGTTGTAGGAATCATTCACATCGCCTACAACCATCTCTGTGTGCGTTCACACCCCGAATCCAACTACAGCTACACAAAAAGCCCCAGAACCGAAACTGAAACTCACATCTGGTTACTGAGGGATCATGGGATTTTCCCCTGACGTCACCAATACGCTTGCGCGAAAGTGTTACATCACGTTATGGTGAGGCCAGGAATTCCAACAGCTAATGTAAAAAAAATTTACTTGAACTTGAGTGAATGAATAAAAAATACTTTATCAACGATTGAAAATTATAATAAGATATATAGGGAGAATGCATGCTATTAGTAGGAATTGAAAAAACACCGGGTAATGTGCTTCTTGAAGCTAACCCCGCCTCTTCTACAAAGATGTTTTAAGCTGGAAACCATTCATAGGGAACAGTCAGTTCAAGAAAAAAGTGTACAAGAAATGAAAATTATTTTACTATGTTTTTTTTAAATTACGAATTACATTTATATCAAACTTGTTTTATTACTTAAAACTCGTTTAAGAACTTAGTATTTTCTTCAGCTTTTACCACGCAAAATTGTAAACTGTCATTCGGATCAAATGCTGTTTCTCTTTCAATTCCTACTATAAGTTCACGCACACACACAAATATATATATATATATATATATATATATATATATATATAGTTCAAATTTTCAAACTTTAGCTTTTTATCCATCTACTAGAGATCAAATACATTTTTTTAAACTTGTGATGGATGACACTCGATGCCAACACAGTTTTTTCAAATATCAATTCATTCATTAAATTTAATTCCTTTGATCATGACATTAATTGTAATTGGTAATGAAAATCAAAATCAGCAGGTAGTAGCTCAATTGGTAAAATGCCAGGATTTCAATATTTTTCAAGCGAAGTTAAGGAATGCTGGCTCATTTCTTCCGAAAATAAATACTTTTTGATAAATTATTAATATTAAATGCACTTTTTTAATAAAAAGTAACTAAATTTTAAAAAAAATTCTTTGTTGATCTAAGTAGGATTTGACTTGAATTGTTTTTTTGTATTACTTGTTTATTATTTTAAAAAACTATTTTATTAGAACATACATAAAAATAGTTCTGGAATCGAATGCCACTTCTTTTTTATTATAAAAAAACTACTTTATTATAACATACATAAAAATAGTTCTGTAGAATGGCATTCTATAGATATTCCCATCTTGCTACAACAAGAATTCAGTTCAAGATCTATCATAAATCATGAATGTAAAGCAATTCCCGTGGGAATTTTCGTCGGAGGAATAAACCCGTGAATTGTTCCTCTGGTATGCATGATCTGCATCGGTGGATTTTTGTATGAGCGCGACGGATCGATTTAATCAGAGGTGATGTCGTCGTGCCGAAGGATGGATTTGTTTCTCGTATTAACGCAGGACGACGATGTGGGAGGGGGGTCGGCTGCCTGCGTCGTTTCGTCACTGTCCATTGAGAAAGTGGTGTCCATTTCGGGCGACAAACGCTCTTCCAGATTTTGGGGCTGCATTAGAAGATAATCGGCATTAGAAAAAACATGAAATTTCGGAAAATAATATCATTTAATTATATGCAAAATGTGCTAATATTCAAGAAATAATTTTAACATATATTTTAAAATATCATATTAGTTTCTAAAAATGATTAGGTTTAAGATTTAAAAAAAAATTGCTTGGATATTATCATTCTTTTTATTAATTGGTGATGTATAAAAAAAATAATAGGTACTTGGAAATGTTAAATTTCAAGAAATAATTATGTGTTAGGTCTATATGATACATAAATAAATTTTAGAATGTAAAATATATCGAAAAAAGTTTATTAACTTTTAAATTTATTCCTCAAAATTTTTAAAATCTTTCCTTACTACAATCGCTTCTAAAAATAATGATGACCATCTTCGAAGAGAATCAACATTCAAAAATGTGAATTTTCAGAAAATAATATAAAGGATGCCCATAATTAAACGACCCTATTTTAAAGTTCTCTACAGGTTAAACTACTTTTCAGAAATTTATAAAATTTTGTACAGGACATAATAAAGGGATGGGAATTTGTTTGAGAGTATTAAAAAAAATCAAAAATTTCACTATCAGAGGCAGTTTCTCAAATGAATTACACATTTAGCAAATTCTTGACAAATTTAATTGGAACAAAGCATGTTCAACATGACGGCCCTCCTTTTCCGCTACCATCTGGGATCGTAAGATTGCGGTTCAAAGTCGACCGCAGCGAGCACGTCATGCAAGATGGAGCTCCTCCGCACATTAGCCGTTATGTGAAGGCCATTCTCCATAATCATTTTACAGAAAAAGGCGTCATCAGCCGTCACTTTCGTGATCTGTGGCCTCCCCGGTCTAAATCCATGGGACATTTAAAGCATCAGGAAAGTCGTGATAATTGAAATACTTTATTCGATTTACAAAGCAGCATCTCACAGCATGTTCTATTTCCCAGAACACACTACGGTCAACTGTGGAACATGCCATCTTACGATTCCAGGTGGTAGCGGGAAAGGAGGGCTGTCATGTTGAACATGCTTTGTTGCAATTAAATTTGTCAAGAATATGCTAAATGTGTAATTCATTTGAGAAACTGCCACTGATAGTGAAATTTTGAGCTATTTGTTTTTATTATTCTCTCAAACAAATCCCTATCCCTTTATTATGATTTATACAAAAATTCATCTTTCTGAACGATAATTTCGCCTGTAGACAACCAACTTTAAAGCAGGGTCATTTAATTATGGGCACCCTGTGTACTAACTGTATGCGAGATATATGTAAGGTTTTAAATATTTAGAAGTTTTATACAAATATTGTACAAAATTCAGTAGAACCAATATGTTGAATTATTCAGATCCCCGACAGTTAAAACGTTTTTCTTGATAATTTATTAATCCTTTGAATTCGAAATTTCAAAGAATTCAATTTTTATGCCTCGGATTTATTTTTCCTTGAGCATTAGGTCAAAGCATTTTGTCATAGAAATTTCCTTTTTTATTTTATGTTAATTTTATCAGTAAAAAAAAAGATTTTAAAATATTGCATGTGAAATAAAGTTAGCCATAAACTGTTAACTCCAAATTTCAAAAATAAGCTTTTTCATATTTAACTTTCCTTGTTTATATTGAATTTATAAAAAAAATAATAAGTTTTTAAAATCAAATTTTCATTTTTTTGTTTTTGTTTTGTTTTATAAAAACTTAAAATTTTTGTACAATGTTTCATGATTCTGGGATAACAATAAATGGCAAATTTTTGAGAGCTTAATTATCGAATAATCGATGCATTTAAATTTAATGTATAAGTTTTTATTTCTTTAGTTATAATGAATTCAGTATTGGTATGTGTCGTGAATTACGATTTTTTAAACTATTACTTTTTATTATTAAAAAACAGTATTTCCATACACTTACATTTGGAAGAAAAATGTTGTTGTGAATGTATGTATTTCCTGCGAACGCCTCTTCCAAATATTCTGGAGCGTAGACGGTCGCCCTCTTTTTGTGCCTCTCCGACTTCTTCGAGCTGCGGCTGCGGAACTTGAGCTGATGGAAAACAAACACCATGGTCCCTAGAAAATTGGCAAGAAGGCATAAGAAAACAACACTGGTTTTGACATTAATCCGAGGACTCATCAAAATAAAGAATGGAAACTGGAGATTTAAAAAAGAGATAAACGCCATAGTATTATCAATTCCGATTATCTCCCTTTTAAAATTTCTTACTGTTAAAAACAGTTCATACGCAGATTGTATGTAGATATTTTAGCCTAAAAAGTTATTTTCTAACAAAAAAGCTAGATTGTAAAAATGACTTCTTGCTTTAATGAAGAGACTAATCAGTGTTCTTAGTATAAATTATTAAAATTAAAGATTTTATTTCCAAAACTTTGATATACAAAAAAACCCTAGGTATTGAGTAGGAATAAAAGTTGATGGTACTTCCTCATCGCTATATATCGTCCATGTCGATATTATTCAATATATCATGATATTGTTTTTTTATAACTATTATACGTTATAAATAGCATCTCTTAACATATTGACTGATCATAAAGATTCCAAATAAAAGGAAATTTCAATTTACATATAAAAGTATTTGTTTCCTTTTGAATAAAAATACTTAGAAAATAATTTTATTAAAACCCCTTTAATAAAGAGTGTCAGTGCCAAAACAATGTCCGCATGTTACCATACGTAACACTGTGTATGAAACAAGTTGTTGTTACTAATGGCATTTGCCATGAACAAGTGTGCTGACGACTGTCTGCTATTTTTAAGCCGAACGAGCGTTTCTGGTTTTAAAAAAAGTATTTTTATACATTAGATTATGTTATAATGCACCAGAATAATGGGAAAACGATATTAAATGGTACATGATGTCGGGATTTATGCCTCTTCTAAACCCCATATGACTGCGAATTCCCATTGTCTTGAAAGTTATACAGAAAATATTTTTGCTTGCTTGAAACTCAAGAAAAGTAGACATTCACGTGGAATGTGATTGATCAAAAGCTCACGAGGAAAGGCAGAGCAAATTTATTTAAGCAATCACCTGGAAACCAAACGATTTTGTTGCGAAATTAAATTAAGTTGTGAATACATTTTTGTCTTTAAGAAATAATTGTAACTGTGGTATGAATATTCTCATCGGAAATTTATAAAAATAAAGTGTTGCTCAATATGAATAAATAGATGACTAGTCAATTAAACAGTTTTCTGATTTTTTTCCTTATGATCGCTTTTTATTTATTTATTTATTTTGTATAGAGGAGCATAGGGTCACAACAATGCTCACGAACAATGCAGAAATACTTCGTTTGGGAAATGCCCTTTAAATACGACATACGTAAATAATTAAGCATTAGGGGCATTGTAATCTATTTGAAATAATAATGCATGGATATCTTGTCGTCTTGTTAACGATTTACGTATGCATTTTTTTTATTCTTTAAATTATTCGAGTGTATTTCCCTTACATAGTTTTACAATTTATAGAAAACATTTTAATCAGTTATGAATTTTTTTCTGTTTAAGAACGAAGTATTTGTTATAAATTCTCATTTCCTTGTAGAAAATATAGACAGGCTAAAGGTGTTAAAAAAGAAAACAATTTATCGACTTTAATATATATTCAAAACATTGTTTAGCCAGACGCAAATAATAAAAATGTATATTTGTTATTACAATATTGATTCATATATACACCTTTTATGTAAAGACGAAAACCTTTTACTGCATGTTTCTGGCCAAGGGTTCCTTTCTGCGTTCCATTTGAAGGCAAATAAGCAATCGTTTTTATACTTTTAAAAGTACGCTGAATTACATTGTAGGTGAAGGTTTAATACATTATATATTTTATAAAACGCCTGTAAACGTTTCTGTCAATTAAATGTGCATAAATTACAAATCAAGCAATCATTTATATCATTTTTAAAAATTTTTTTAACTTTAATATAGTTTTTAGCCTGGCCTATGTAAAAGGTTTCCGAATTTTCATGAAGCATATGAAGAAAAGGATATATATTATATATATAAGCTCAATTTTTTATTGCTTTTCTCCTTCCTTCTTAAGTTATGAATATAGATTAGTCATACTTTGCGAAAATATAAAGTTACGATCTCCGAATTTAAAAAATTATTGAAAATTGAGCTTTCTTTTAGATAAAAACATGATTTTTGATAGAATTTTAAAATGAAATCTCCGGTTATTTTTTAATAATTCGGAATTGCGTTTTCTTTTCTCAGTTATCTAATTAGATGATACCTTTCCAATCGAATTCGAATGTTCTACATCTATGAGTTATAGCTTCCATGTAAATCCTGAAATACCTTTGAAATTTGTTTGATTCTGGAATTAATTTATAAAGATAACATGAGATCCAATTAAAAAAAATTAAATTTCGATACTTCTCTTTTGAATAAGGCAGAAAACTGGAAAATATTAATTTAAAATAAATAAAAGCATTTTAATTTTTACCCGTAACTGTAAACATAAGTTTCCTCAAACGGCCAGAGGCATGAAGTTAAAATCGCAACTTTATAATTTTTTTCTATATTTTGTAAAAAACATTGGAATTTATTTAGTAAACATAATACATTCCGAAAATCGTGTAATTACCAAAATATATTAAAAAAATATTATTAAAATTGTTAAAGTTATAATATTAAATGTTGGAAATATGAAAATTTTTGGACCATATTTGTTGAAGTTTTGTCCAAAATTCATGAATAATAATGGCCAACTCTTGAGTAATATAAGCCAAATTTGGTAGCTCTTGGTCATTTGGCTCATGCAACACATACATATTCATCTTTATTATTAATTAGTCGCCTTGGTGACCAGCTGGAAGGTAAACGTATTGCTCTCTAAAATGTTCGCTTAAATATGTAGGTACCTTGGTCTCTTAATAATTTCTTCAGTAAAATATTCTAACTTCTAATTTCTATGCTCACGTCACTCATGTTAATTCATACCGTTACAATATTTTAAACATTGCATCGCTCTAATTTTCCGTCAGCTGCTGTTAAGATTTAATTTCAAATTTTAAATGAAGGAAATAAAACTTCAGTAAATTTCAAAATATCTTTTGATGAAATCAAATATGTTTTTTTTATAAAATATGATTAAGGAAGATGGCATCCTTCAATTCTATAATATTATGTGCATTAGAATTTTTCTAATAAAGATTACAATATTTTAAAGAATTATTCAATAAAAAATCTTCTCGTCCATCATAAGATTTATTTTTATCTTCAAAAAGTTTTAAATGCGGTAAATAATATTTTATTTCTATCTGTAAATGTACTTCTGAAAGCAACTATGAAATCAATAAATTTTATAACATCCATAGATCTTATAAATTAATCAGTAAAATTATCTTAACAATCTAACATTTCGATCTATGGAGATAATATTTAAACTCTGATTAACACATTTTCTTCTAGGTGGAAGATGGAGATGTCTAAAATCGATTATTTTTTTATAAAATAGAGATCCAAATTTTCATAAAATCAATTGTAATTGGGGAAGAGTTAAACATTTTTTTTATTTAAAATATTAATGCCTCAAGATTATTTTATCAAATAAGACACAAAACAAAAGATCCTAATAAAAAACTGAAATTCATAATCATCAGAATATTTACTGATTCAAACTACATTAAACATAATTTATTCCATTTAGACAATTTTTTATTACATACATATGCCAATTAATAAAATTTTTTGAAATTTGCAGTTAGAATGGATATATTGTATATATAAAACTATGTAAGTCTCAAATTAAACGGAGTAATTAAATTAATAGAAAAGCCCTTTTAAAACATCGCAGAAAAACTTTCTCTCATTCAATTTTCTTGAAGTATCGATACGACATATCGTACTTTCATAGTTATTAAAATTCATATAAATTTGCCGAACATTATACTTTCCTAGGTTTTGTTTGAAGAAAACGTTTGTTATGGTTTGAGTTTATGTAGTACTTTAAAATTCCAGTAATTATCGTTTTATGTATGTATTTATTATTTTTGAAGTAGTATAAAAGGTATTGAGTTTTTTTGTTCGAAAAAATATAAATTGCGTATCGTTGTTAAGAGCTGTAAAAAAGATATTTTTTGAAGTAAAATATGGATCAGTTATTTATCGTAGCGGAGATTTAAATTTTAGAATTAATTTGGTTTCAGTACCAATAATTGGTGAAAAGAGACTTTTATTTTAAAGTGAATATCTCTGAAGCATGTGAATCTCAGATATTATGCAACGAAAAATAGTTTATTATCAAAAAAAATTATTTAAAAAAGTGTATTATGAACTGATTATTTCCGTGGAATAATATATTATTAACGCTTCCGTCATTTAAATCTACATTCCGAAGATAAAGAAGCAACTTTCTGATTGGAGATGGTCATATTGTCCAACATTAGGTATCTATGCGATACCCTAAGGTAGTGCATTCATGACCGTTGTACGCTACTTAAATGGTTGTGGGGTTTCAAAGATACTTAATTTCTTAATCTATCAATTTTTTTGTCCGACTTTTTACAATTATCCTCTTTTGCTAATATATCTATATAGGTGGACAAAATTAAGAGATGGAAGGCATTTTCACACATTTCCTGAAAAATTTCACATATAACCTAGACAGTTGGTTGCCATACAAGGGCACTATAGCTCTGACGTCACTGAGATAAGTTTACGTATTTTCGTGGCCAGCAAGAGATATAAAAGTCAGTAACCAGCTAAACTATTTGTATTGTGTTTCTTGTATAATCGTGTTGTATTTTTATTGATTTTTCGGTGAAATGTGAGAACATAATCGTTTAGACGAATGTATGAGGTGGAGAATTGTGGGTAGACTTGGGTCATGACAGTCCCAAGCTCAGATTGATAGAGAATTGCATGTAATTCCTATCACTGTTTCGAATTTGTGAAGTCAGTTTAAAAACATTGGGACATTGTCCCAATTCGCAAGGTCGTCCGAGAGCGACAATCTCCAATCAAGACCAGTATTTGATACTTACAGCCAAGCACCAGAGGACGTCTACAACGACACGACTGTCTAGGGACCCCATTGCTGCCACAGGAACATTAGTTTCAAGGAAGACAGTTGCCAGAAAGCTTGATGGCAAAGGCTTGTATGCCAGGAAACCCACCATTTGCATCCCACTCACTCCTTCCCACAAAAGAGAGCGTGTACAATGGGTCAGACAGCACCAACCCTGGAGACAGCTCCAATGGGCTAATGTTCTCTTCACGGATATGTCCAGATTCAGTCTACAACCTGATTCTCAGTGAATATTCATATGGAGGGAGTCTGGGGCCTGATACCATCATGAAAAGGGACCATTATACTGGTGGAGGAGTGATGGTTTGGGCAGGGATCATGCATATACTCACACACCACTCCATGTGTTTGACTCTGGTTCTGTGAATGCCCAGAGGTACAGGCAGGAGATACTACTATCCTAGGTGCGTCTTTTCAGAAATGCTGTTGGCCCAGAATTCGTTTTTATGGACGAATTCCAAATAGAATGAAGACGAATTCCAATAGAATGAATGTTCTGTGAGTCATTTCAAGTATTCTTCCTATATTCCTATACACTTTTATTTCATTCAAGGAGTTTCATATTAATAAAAATCTTTGTGGTATAAATTTCATTCATATTTTGCTTGTAAAAGAATTTTGAAACTTTTTTAAAGAATTTTTCTATAAGAACTTTCGTTTTTTTTTTGCAATGACAATATTCTATTTTAATTTTTACTGAATTTTGTTATCAATTAATTCCTCAATACAATTACATTTTATTTCCAAATAAACTTGGAACTTCGACTTGGTATGAATTGCATTTGAAAAATTGGTTTCCTATTAAACAACAATTTGAAAAATAGAATATAAATTAAAACTAAACGGTAGAAAGTATTTAATGTAAATAAATTTGTTTCTAAATACAATAAAAAGTGAGTTTTTAAAAACCAATCTTTTTTCATTTTTTAAAATCGTTTTTAAAAACCGATTATTTTTCATGTATAATATATTAAAAGTATTGATGAATCAAAACAGAAGTAAAAAAGATTAAAATATTAAAAGTATACCTGCTTATATTATGCATTTTTCTTTTTAAAATATTTGAAATAATGAATAATAAAAAAATAAGTAAGAAATGCAATCAACGTTTGAGAAATTATGAAAATTGTCAACGGAAAGCAAATAAATTCTAAGAAATCCATATATTTTGAATGTACTTTATATTCTTAGAACTTTGTCTTATTTTTCACGGTTTAATGCACATTTTATTTGAATTTATAAATTGGACAGCCGTACGGAACGACGATCATGCTTCAAAAATAAGTTTACGTATTTTTGGACAGAAAAACAGCAATTTTTTACTCATATTTTTAAAGCAGTTCTTGTATCCGGCTTTCAGAATTATTTGCCGTAAAACTCTTTGGTAAGAATAAAGTATTCAGAATAACAAGTGGAATGCAGATTTGTGGAAAATCTTTTCAGCACAAGTTATTGTATGGAAGTCTTGTCAACAGAAATATTGAGAGATTGTCTTTTCTTTGTTGAAAGCACAAAACTTTCTTTAGTTTTAATTCGGATTTTATAAACTTAAGTTAAAGTTTCAATTTAAACTTTGTCTTAGAATGATGCATCGATTGTTATGAAAAATATGTATCTAAAGAATAATGTTAAAAATAATCTTCTGATGATGTTTATTCTCAAACCAATATTCAATTTTTTTTTCATTTAATAGAATTTTTAATTACACAGAGTTATATTATATTACTTTTAAACAATAAGTTTTTAAATTTAAAATAATTATTTGCTTATTTATAAATTGCGCACAATTTTTCTATAAAATTTCTTCAAAATATGTACCCACAATTTAGCATTATGTTTAATTTTGCACTCGAAAAATTGATAACAAACGCTAATTTTCATGTTTCAAAATAATTAATTAAAAAAACTATTGTATTTCCATATTTGTAAATTGCAAATAAAATTATTTTATATTCCAAATACGTATAATTTGCAAATTTTAATTCAAAATTTAAAAAATTAACTAAATAAAATATGTTGATTCAATTCATATTAATCAAAAAAGTGACAGAAGAACAAATCAAAAGTATCAAAGACGAATGGGACGAGATATTAGACGAGTGGGTTAAAAAAGTTATTTTTGAAAACAATTTAGAATCTGGGCCATTAGAAGGGAGTAATAAATTTTGAGACAAAATTAGACTGCACTCTTATATATTTGTAATTCAGATTGGAAAAATGTGAATATACAAATTTTATAAAAAAATAAAATGCTCATTTTTCGAAAGAAATGGAGTCTGAATATCAAATTCGGAATGTTCGTCATTAATATCTTATAGGTATAAGACATTTTATTAAATAATGATTGTTATGATTTGTTTCTAACAATAGATAGATGAATTAATTACTGTAGATTCGATTTGCTCTAGTTATTCACATATATCTCAAACTTCTGATAAACCAATAAAAAATACAAATTAAATTGTTTTAAAAATAGTTATTAAGGAATTAATGGATTATTTATATATACTTTTCTTTCACAATTTCAAATTTACTGCAGTTACACAAGAACGTATTCAAAGAATATAAATTTTATTTATGCTTGGAAGAATGCTTAAAATAATATGATATTGTACTTTAATATAGAATATATGTCCAAGAATGATTACTAAAGAATAGTAATTGCAATAATTCTGGTATTACGAAAGAATAACATACACTGTTATTCCATTCTTTATGATGCTACAGCCTTGAAAAATTACCATGATTCCCATAAGAAATTCTTAATAAAAACGGACAAACATTTAAAACTTATTTTAAGATATAGAATTAGTTTAAAGGTAGAAGTCCGTACAGTTTATTAAACCTTTTCTATAATTTAAATTTTCGACAGTAAATTTTAATTTCTTATGCGCAGTTGCATTTTCTATATGTCTTAAAACTCCAAAAAATATTTTCAATTCTTGTTCAATATCAAATGTTGAAAATTACTGTCTAAAATGGAATTATCGAAATGGAACTTCAAAAGGCGATATTCAAGTGTACATTAAAGGTTTAAATTAAGTTGGCTTTCTTTGAATAGTATTACCGCACCAATGCAGTGACTTAGATTGCAGAAATCATAAAATTTCATTTTTAATCTAATATAAGTCTAATAATTTAATCTAATACAGTGTTCTCTTTTTATATTTATTGGTCGTTCAAACTTCTTGCAAAATCACATGTGTTTAAGATGTATCTAGGATTGATACCTATTGTTTTTAAACATAGGAAGACTAGCTTTTTTTATTTTTCGTATGGGGTCTCACCTAGTAATAAAGATTAATTCAGTACTGTTCACTAACTAATAACTATTCGCGTTTTTGCACAAGCGCTAAGATGTGCTTATTTAGTCAAAATAAAGGTAAAAGGAGATATTTACATTTAATCATAAAGTAAACTCGAATTATCCGCAGAATCGAAAGCGAAAGAAGTGCGATTAATTCGTAACATTGCGTGTGTGGGGTGGTGGTGCTAATTCATTGTAAAAGAACAGTTTAGAACATTTTTTTAAAATTTATTTTAAAGAAGCTTAAAGCATGAAATTCTTACGAATCAATAAAATATATCTATTCTTAAATTTTATAATTCCTTTTTTTTTACAAAGAAATAATTTTTTTATGTTAAAACCCTTTTTTTATTTTGTTATAGATTTGTTTGAAAGCATTTTGATATTTGCAACGGTAGATAATTTCGATCACATTTAATGATATTATATAAAATATTCTTTGAGGCATTTTTGAAAGCTTTTTTTTTTTTGGATGGAACCACCGAAAATTGGTAGTTTAAGGACACTGAAACGAACAGCAAAGCGATTTGATTTTCTTTATTTCAAGTACATTTGTAAGAAATTGAACAATTCCGTGTTCTACATTTTGAGCATTTATTATAACTGAATTCACACATGAATAATCCCTGTCAAAAGATTCGCAATTCAGTTTGTGTATAAACACAAAAATTCCGGAATATAGCATTGCCAGGAAGGGACAAATGAAAACTTTTAACACTGAAATAATCATGTCTACTTGACCTTGGAAAAAATGACAGTGAAGATGAAAACAAATAGGCGAAAAAGCATTAAAAACATTAGCATTACGTTTTGTTTCCGTTACAAATTGCTAAAATAATCCATTTATATTATCTTTGAATAATACTTTCAAGGAAATATGCAGGAACAACTAATAAAAAGAATAACGCATGATGACACAATCTTCACGTTGTGTCATCTTTAAAATGGAGTGCGTTTTTTTTTAACTTGTCAGCAAAAAGCCAATCAATTTCTTTATAATTGAAGCCACAGCGTGCCCGAAGAACTCTTTCGCCTAAGAAAATCAATACTAGAAAAAAATTATACAATAGATTTTTTAACATTAAAAAAATTATGTTTTTCAGCTTTTTAATAAACTTTTCTGAAAGATTGTTACTTTTTTATTACTATTACTATTTTTAAGTAAAAAATTAAGTTTGACTGTTGTTTGGAACAAGTGGTCTTTGCTTAGTAAAAAAGAAATATTTCTTTCTAAAAATACTTTATTTTATTTTTTTATAATTGATTTTTCTTCTTTTAATGTGCTTTTTAGAGAGCAAATTATTGTACGGCATTTTCACAAAGCTGTCCGATATTCTGGATGCCGTCTGAGATCATACTGATAAAGTAATAATTTTGTGGAGCTTCTTTTGATAATCGGATATTGTTTTGGAATTTTGAACACTTGTGTATTCTTGAAAGTAATGCATTACTTTTAATTTTCAGTACTAATTTTCAATTAACAGATTATTTTTAATAAAATTTTCGTACCATGGACATTATTTAATAATAAAGTAATTGAAAAATTGAATTAAAGACCACGTAATATTTATACAAATGTAAAGGGATAGTAATCAACCCTAAACTAGCCTATGATCGGTTGTACCTTTTACCTTTCCTTCAACCAATTGATGGCCCTATTTGGTTTGATTTAGTTACTGGTAGTTTATGTCTTTAATACAAAAATTATCCGCAGATTATTTATTTTAGTTTTTTTTCTGACGGACCGAACACTTTACTGTGCTCAGCAAAAATATTTTTCAGATTTCACCGCCGAAAAGTATATATACTTTTGTAATTAGTAATTCACATATTTTGTAAATTATTGAAAGTGTGAATTAAATTAATTTATAAATTATGGACTACAAATTACAAAATTTTGATTCGTAATTCCCCCCCCCTAACATTAAGAAATATTAGTACATGCATACAGACAAATTAGCAATCGTATTTTATACCAAATTTGGTTTTTCTATACCTATTTATAAAAAAAGCTTTAGATTTTTAAATGTGAAATAATCTATGTTACATCTTTAATCACAGCCATGTGCTGTTCTTCCGACAAAAAATACAAGAATTTATATACAGAAATAAATGGATAATTCGATTTTTCTCAAAATGTGCGATTGCTGATAATAGAGATGATACGCTTATATTATCTATCTGACATTTAGTCATGTGGTTCATTGCAAGAGGTTTCCATTCCATTCTGAAAAATAATTTTAATGGTGCAAATGCTTTGAAAATTGCATGCAAGTAATTTGAATCAAATTCTACTCACTCCTTTATGGATAAAATGTTATTTTTGAAGAAATGATTTATTTAAATATTAATAAGATACTTTAAATTATAATTTGATATGCAAAATTTGGAAACATCCTAATTCTAAGTGACTTAAACTTTAAATTATTTGAGAAAAGTCAGGCTAGGAATACTGGATTTTAACCCTGAAAACCAGTAACCATGAATATATTAATTAATATTTAATAATAATAATGTTGCACTTAATAACTAATTTAGTTACCAGTAAAAGCTATTCCGTCTCCCCCCCTCCAAAAATATTCGGATAAATTAGAATGACCGCTCACCGCGATAGCATTGATAGAAACAGTTGAGTCTTAAGGGTCATCACAGGCTACCTCTACCGAAAGTTTTGTCACCATGTCTTCAGTTAGGAGATAGCCAACCCCCATACCCCCATTTCTGCATCCAGCAAATGGCAGGAACCAACCACCATTCCTGACGCTGGCCAATAACATATAAGAGAGCCTACCAAAAATTTCGCTAAACAAGAATTTATGTCGGTAGGTGCTTTTCATATCGTCAGAGAGCGTTTAGCCCAAGAAAGGTCGATGACGATACTTGCAGGAATGAGCTCCGAAACTTGCTGCATCATCTGTATTTTCTCGTAAAAAAATGTAAACTTTTGGCAAGAAGTTTACATTATGAGTGCAGATATTTTTTTCCAGTATCTCACACATGAGCGTTTTGTACTTCTTAATTTAGACTGGGGAAACCGAGCATATGTATCAGGGTTGTTATATTTTTTCCAATGACTAAAATCAAAATTCGACACAACTACAAACAAGGCAAAAAAAGTCACATGCTGAATTTTATTTTGCCACTATTTTTGAGTTATCGACTTTATAAACTTGCGAAGGTACAAATCGATCGATAGCCAACCCCCAAAATAGTTTCATTTAAAACTGAGGAAACTCTGAAGATGCCAAAATCAGGTATCAAAATTTATCAGTTTTAATTGTTGCTTTTATAATTATCGTTTTAATTGAACTCAGAGAGACAGACAAACTTCCTGTATATTGATTTTCTTTACATTTTTATACAAATTTGTTGTTTAGAGCACATGTCTGATTTTATCTTTTTTACACTAATTGTTTAGAAACTATCGTTTTCATGGATAAACATAATTCAGAACTATTTTTTGGACGCAAAAGGATCTAAAACGTGGAGATTAATCAAAATTTCGAATTGGAATTTTTTAACAGTTAGAATATTTCTATCATCTATTTCCAATAAATGTACAAAGAAGTAGTCATTACAAGCTATTTCTATATTTCCGAAAAAAATGAGCCCTGAAATATAAAAGAAAGATATTTTTTTCAAACTGATAAGTTGACTAAAGAATTTTCTTTTATTAAAATAGTATTAATTTTATTACCGAAAACAAATTACATAAATTTTTTCGTATATCTATATAATTTTTTTGGCCAAAGATACAACTTTCTCCTGAAGTTTTAAAAAATAATTAAAAGTATTAAAATTGGAAATGTTGAAGTCTTAATATATGTAACAAATATTAATTAATGTATTAAATAAAGTTAAGGAAAGAATCATTACAAAAATTGGGCTCGTAAATAAATATATAAAATCGATTAAAAGCAAAACACAAAATGTATTTCTTTCTGTTTTTTTTTTAATTTGTTTTTCTAGGTCAAAGATTTCAGATCATAGTTATACATACCAAATACGAAGAATGTTATTTTCAAAATTATGTATTCAGTGAGATCAATTTCTCTATTTCCTATAATTTTTCAGAAATTAAAAAAATTGCTTATACATGAATAAGATCTAAAGCCTGCCTTTACTGAGTTCTAAAATACTTTACTGAAGATGTGACGCATAAAGGATTTAAAATGAAAATTTCTCAACTAGTCATTCTGGCAAATTTGCTGATCGCCAAAGACTGCTGGTTAAAATACACGAACAGATTTAAGATACATAAATACAATAGTTAAAGCCATATTTTTCATGCAATGATAAACATTTAAATTATAAGTTAAAATATAATTATACCTGAAATACCTTCACGAAATATGTAAACAAGTTTTTTTAATGATTTATATTTAAGAAATCAAAATTCATTTCTTTAAGTATCTAATTTCAAAATATTTTTGCTGCAGGAGCCAATAAAATTTTCAATTTGAAAATATTCCATTTTTCTTAAAAGGTTGAAAAAATTTGCTTGTAAATTTATACATTATAAAATTGGTTATAAACTCAAGTTCCTCCTTTTGAGACAAAGTGAAAATTAATACTTAAAATTGTACGCGCAGACATGTAAGCGAAAATGAAAATGCCTTTGATCTTAGATTTAATCTACCAGAAGAAAAAAACTCAAATAATATTTTCTTTTTTAAAAAAAATTTAATACTCATGAGAGAACTTTTTACAAGTAACAGAAAATGCATCACAACTTCCCGATATTAATAAAGCATCTGAGAAGATAAAAAGTAAAATGCAAAGAAAAGGAAAGGGAATAAATTGATTTATTTTCTTTTTTATTCTAGAATCTATCGCTTGATGCTTTTTTTTAATATCTAAAAAATTTTGCTTTATATGTATAATATTTTTTATAAAATTATTTGAAAATTTTATGAACTTCTCAGCTTTCAAATTAAAATTCAGATAAATATAAAACTGTCTTATAAATAGATTACTTATCTTACAATTTATTTATGAATTTGCCTTAATTTTAATTCTTTTAGCGCAATTAGCCAAAAATATCTTTAAATGAGTTAATGGCAATTAAAATTCTATTCCAATTTGAACATTCATGCGAGAAAGAAAAAGAATAAGAACGACAGTTCTTATAAATGCAACATCTGCAAATATTGTTAATTATAGCACAAAAATTAAAATATTTCAAATGACACAACGACATTTAATATTTTTTTAATAATATTTCTTCTTTAAATAATTAAATACTTCAGAATGATTTGTTTCTTTTCCTAATTAAATCAGATTTAAGAAAACACAAGTAATAATTTTAACTATAAAAGCAATACAGCTAATAAAAAAATCTTAATTTTTGAATGTTCTGAAGGAATACTTAAGCCTAATTGACGTGGATGGATTTACGAGGCGCCTAGCCTCGGCAGGGGTTTATCCCCGGTAAATTACTGTATAGAGAGCGACATGGCAGTCAATAAATTGCCGTTGCAAATTTCAAAGAGTCTAATAGCTGTGCTACACATGGCTGCCGAAGCTGGAGACTTAAGCTTAATTCACTTACTTTCGCCTATTTATATCAATTCATGTAATAATTATTTCATTTCAGCTCTATTTTTAAAATTATTTTGCTGAAGCTATTTTTTTCTGTGTGATATAAGCAAATACGAAATAAAACGATTAAAAATTTTAATTGTGAATGCTATTCTTTTTATTCATTTCATTATGTATCAAGATCAATCAGAATAAATATTTTTAAGTAATGATAAAAATTCAAAAATGTCGTTGAAATAAAATAAAATTTGGCTTTTCTTGCTTCTGCTTATTCAAAATGCACCTTTATCAACAGGAATAAAGCAAAATTATTGAAGGCTGATGAATTTAAGCGAATGCCTCGTTATAAAGACCTGTTTTTATTCTGAGGTATTTCGTCCTTTAATTGATTCTAAAATAAATTTCAGTTCAATTAAAAACAGCATTGAAGAGATGCCTTTTAATTTGATAAAAAATGGCTGAATTAAAAAAAATAAATACAATAAAAAGGAATTTTAAACTTTTAAATTGCTTTTGATATTTTAGACTTTTAAAGAACAGATTTCTAAAAAAAATTGATTGTAAAAAAACTATTTCGAAATCAAAGCAGATGAAATATTTTTATTTCAGTCAAGGTTAAATACTTTTAAATGGGGGGAAAACGTTATTTTAATCTTAATTTCTTTAAAAATCACGGAATAAATTGGTTTCTACCTTAATAAAAATAATTTATACAGAATTAAAAAGCTTGAAACTTAATTTTAAGACAGTTAAAAAATCGATACCAATTATTTTCTTACATAAAAAATGAATAAATAATTTCCATTTTTTTAAAAAAAAACTTAATGAAGAAATGCAGCTATGAAAAAAAAAACCTTTTAAGTACTAAGAGAAAAATCTTCTAGCTTGAATGCCGGAGTTGATAGAGACACTGAGACGATTTTTATTGTGTGGAACTCTTCCGCATTTTTCTCTGTCAAGAAACAAAGTCAACAACATAAACCTTGAATCCTGTAACCGTTAGACACATCGATCAGGGGACCGATTACAACATAAAATCGATCCGCTGATCAATTAATTACAAGATACTGCACTCTTAGAAAAAGATCTGTAGATAAACAAGTCTGTCAAACTTAAGAATTTGCTATAATTGCTTTTTAGCAATTTTTTTAATGATAATACCATTTTTATCTAAAAGTTTTTTTAACGATAAAATCCGTAAAAGGTACGTTGATTGTATTCATTTAGAAAAATAATTCTTTAGTCCGTTTTTGGGCCTTTTTTAAAGTTTAGAGTGTTTCATATCCTGTTTCGAAATCGATGCAATTTTAAATCATGATCAGAAAACTATAACGCCAGCTGAAATGGAATTTTTCTTTACAAATTGTTACACCGCATCAACGAACCAACGATTTTATTTTAGAGAAAGTAACAAAAGTTAGCAGGTAATTTTGTCTCCTGTCGAAGAAGATCAAACAATAAAAACTCTTTTTAAAAACTTATTTTTTAATGTATTAAAATTTAGATTTTTAATTCAAGTATTCACAATTTTTAGTATGAATTTATAATTATCACAAATATTATTAAATAATAAAATTAATTTCTTGTCAAATTCCTTTACAGATGACGCCGCACATACCATATGAAATCACATACTTTTATTCGTTTTATCGATATCATAATCAAATTATGAAAAAATTAAAATAGTATATTTTCAACGGAACTGTATGAATATGTGAAAAAACTTTCAGTACTCTAGTACATAAAGGTTAAATATCGATTCATATAATTATTTATTTTCAAACTTAAAATAAAGCAAATTAAATAAAACTTTAAAAATTATATATATATACACTGAAGTGACAAAAGTCATGGGATAGCAATATGCAAATATACAGATGACAGTAGTATCGCAGCGAAAAAGTATAAATGCGCAGTTCGTTTTCCAGAGCTTTCATTTGTGTTCAAATTTTTTCATGTGAACAGGTTTTTCGTGATTTATGGCGGCACGACGAGAATTAACAGACTTTGAACGTGGAATGCTAGTTGGAGCTAGACGCATGGGTTATTCCATTGCGGATATCGTTAGTGAATTCAACATTCCGAGATCCACAGTATCAAGAATGTGCCGAGAGTATGAAATTTCAGGCATCCCATCCCATCATGGACAGCGCAGTCAATGTTAATAGACGCGCAACACCGTCAAATAACTACAGGAAGAATCAATGTGGGACGTACGAGGGACGTGTCCGATAGGACTGTGCGGTGAAATTTGTCTTCCTTGGGCTATGACAGCAGAAGACCGACTCGAGTGCCTTTACTGACAGCACGACATCGCCTGCAGCGACTCTCCTGGGCTCGTGAGCATATCGACTGGTCCCTAGACCAGTGGAAAACCGTGACGTGGTCAGATGAGTCACGATTTCAGTTGTTACGAGCTGATGGTAGAGTTCGAGTGTGGCGCAGACCCCACGAAGCCATGGATTCAAGCTGTCAGCAAGGTACTGTTCAAGCTGGTAATGGCTGCATAATGGTGTGGGCTGTTTTTACATGGCATGGACTCGGTCCTCTGTTGCAACTGAACCGATCATTGACTGGAAATGGTTATGTTCAGCTGCTTGCAGATCACTTGCAGCTATTGGACTTCAAGTATTAACACAATGATGGGATTTTTATGGATGACAATGCGCCATGTCACAGGGCCAGAACTGTTCACGATTGGTTTGAAGAACATTCCGGACAATTTCAGCACATGATCTGGCCACCTAGATCGCCCGATATGAATCTCATCGAGCATTTATGGGACATCATCGAAAGGTCCGTTCGTGCCCAAATTCCTGCACCATCCACACTTTCACGATTATGGACGTCTATACAGACAGCATGGCTCAATATTCCTGCAGAGGACTTCCAACGACTTGTGGACTCCATGACACGTCGAGTTGTTGCACTTCGTCGGGAAAAAGGAGGACCGACACGATATTAACAGTCATCCCA
>JAOUZG010028424.1:533455-544550 GCA_026289955.1 Argiope argentata
GTGTGTGTGTGTGTGTGTGTGTGTGTGTGTGTGTGTGTGTGTGTGTGTGTGATACAACTCTCAACAATTCATTAAATTAAATAGATTGATTTTAGGGTGGGCATTCCATCAAAGCTACACATCTGTGTTCTGTTTTCAACTGAATTAGACAACTTATCCAATCATTAAAACTGATTTTTATAAATTTATTAAATAACAAATTTCTTTCATTTTAATTATTTTCACTTTTTCAATCTTGATCAGTTATTTCTCAAACTTTCTAACAAGTAGCGTTGCTAGTATGAAATCAAAATTTAACTTAACTCATAATTAGCTGATAGTTAAATTCTGAGAATATTAAGTTAGTACATTGTCGTTAAAAACGCACAAATGTTTTAAAAGTTCTACAACTGGAGGTAAGGGAGAAAAAATTAAATAATTATTTTAAAAAGATTCTTTACCTCCATATATATGAAGTTTCTTAATAAACGAAGCATTAAAAGCGTCATGCTTACGATGGTATTTTTAACATCCTTTTTGCTATTTACTTTGATCTTGTTCTTTTTTATTTACCCGTTGCCTCACGTCCGGCGAAAATATTGTGTAAGCTTTTTAGTTACATATATTTATGGAAGAATGAGCTCTCATAGCTTTGAAAAGGTTTAAGTAGCTACATAGATATTTTTGGCAACTTAACTTTCCAGATTTCCTACCTAAATCAGATTCCTATCACTCGAATGACCTTGAAAAAGGTCGAGAAAGGGTTCTGAAACCTTTGAATCCAAAAATGAAATTATGATACTACGTTATAAAGAATTCTGTTAAAATTCTGCCATGTTATATAAAAAGTAATAAATCGAAATGAAGAAAAATATTAAAGGGAAAGCGGGAGTAACAAGAATCAGTTGTTCTATTTATATATCCTATATTTTCGTGACCTTGTGAAATTTGAAACATATTCCAAAAATTGTATTAAAATTTAAAAATAATCTTAAGTTATAAAATTCTATCAAAGTGCTGAAACTTCTATAAAAATATAATTTTTCTTCAACATACTTTCGTTAGCCACAGAGTTTTTAAAAAATCTCGATTCTGCATCACTTTTAAAAATATTTTTATAGTACTAGCCACCTTTGGCAACCAACTTACTAACAAAGATTGTTTATTTTTCACGTTAGTTATGATCACGTTAATGATTGTTGTTGTTGTAGAGGTGTTCCACTTTACAGTAAAAAGGAGGGTGCAGGAGTGCAGTAGCTTCTGAGGGTATGGACCCCTGAGTACTCGAGAGCAGAAGTTTGAATTCTAACTCACACACGTCACAACCCCTTTTTAAGGAGCGAACTTCATTCATGCATTTTATTTCCATTCATTCATCAAAAGATGATAATTTATATCTGGAACAGAGAACGATCACCTCTGACTCTGTACCCACACTGATGTTACTCTCGACAGGGAGGACTTTGTGACCATGGTAGATTAATTGTGCGCCAGCCACTACCACACACGGAGAGTCTACGATTTTTTTTTCAGTTCCAACTATTATTTCACACTCTCCCTATAAAATGTATACATATATCTAGTTCAAATTTTCAGTCGTTAATAAGAGAGAGTTTAATTAAATTTAATTAATTTTTACTACTTAAAATAGAGTTTAAAAAGTTTGTAAAGATAATCGAAATCAATAGGCTGAAGCTGAATCAGATATCAGTATTTTTCACTTGAAGGTGAAGAATGGGATTAGAATTCTTGCAAAAATAAATTTTTTGTTGACGACCTAAATAGGAATTGACTTTAAAACTATTTTTATATTACTTTCTTTACTGTAAGTAAATATTAATTTTTTATTTTGTTTACATTTTATGCATTTGTATTTTTACTTTCTCGAATACGAGTACAAAAAATTACGTCCAGATTTCGCCGAAACTCCAGGTTTTAGAGCTCTCCAAATCTGTAAACGCTTTTTATTTCTAAACACGATAACTCTAAAATAATTTGAGCTAGTCAGATGAAATTTGATATATTTTTACACCAATTTTGTTCCATATTTTTTCCCCAAATTTAGGACAAAATCCTTTCAGAGGAAGTTATTCTCAGTGAATTCAAGGCAACACGATAAACAAAAAATGAAATGTACGATCGCAACTTTCAAGTTACCGTGTGAGAACCTTCTTATTTTTAAGTCATTGTTTGTCTGAATTAATTTAAGTTATTTACCTGTTTGAACCGGTTTGAAACAATCACGAGACTTTTCTATCTGTCTCTAATTCTCTATAATATATATATAATGATGATTTTTTTAAACTTTCATTTTCAATTTTTCTAGCAACTTCAATTTCAATTTTTCTATGCACGCTTCTTTCATTTTCAAGTTTTGGAGCTCGATCGATTTTTAGATGAAATGACAGTCAGAGTTGTATGTCAAACTTTTAAAAGCGCATCTATTTTCAAAGAAGCGTGCATAATAATAATGCACTACTAGTAAAAGTAGGTAAAAAATATAAATAATATTAAAAGAAGTAGATGAATATTGCCACTTCTACTTTATTTATTGTTTACGTGATTTCAAGCTTCAATTATTCCTTTCTTTCAATTATTCAAATAATCCCAATGAAAACCACATGTTCTAAATGGTAACTAAGCTTAATGGACCAAATTTGGTGCACAGTTTTAGTTCCTATAATGTAAATAGTACCAAAATTTGGAACCAAATTAAATAATTAATCTATGTCGATTTCTATTTTTGCACGCATTTAAGAGGAATAACTAAGATTTAAGAGCTTAGACAAATTAAATTTCGTTCGCAATTATATAATGTAAAGTGTAGATTCTTATCAATTTTGAACCAATTTGTCAAAGTGATGGCCATCAGTTGTTCTGCAATTTCTCATAAAATTAAACGCGAATATGTTTTATATAAGTTAAATTCGGTGTGCGACGCTGTATTCACAATTATGGGTCTAGTTAAATTTTATTTCCAATCCTCCAAGAAAATAACGCTCGTAATTCATATTCGCTTTTCAAACGTTTGTTATTAATCGTATGTTAGCAATTATTTTCCAAAGATCGCTAGCAAGATATGATAAAAATGCCGGATTCAAGAAAAAAAATTAAATCTTTCGTATTTATTGTTCATCAGTGACATGCAATCAATATACAAGTGCAGGTTTTCTCTTCTTTTTTTTTCCTAGTAATCACAAATTACTCAATGAATGAAAACTCGGGTTACTTTTACAGTTCAAGAAAATTCCACATTTTTATGTGAGGGGATTGTGCCATTATTAGAGAGTGTGAGGAGCAATTTTAATTTCCACTGGTTTATTACATCAGATAAAAATTGAAATTATCTTGCTTTCTTACTTAATACTTAAGCGTTGAAGGCTATCAAAAGAGAAAATCCGTTCGAAAATCGACAACATTAAGCATTTTCAAACAAAAATTGCGTGAATTAATAAAACTCAATTGTAACCTTTAGTTTATTGCAACAGAATTACTTATCACAATGCATTTAATAAGATGGTATTTTGTCATATACTAAATGATAAAATTTTGTATTAAATTGAGTATTTATAACCAATTAGCTAAGAATTAATATTATATTACGAAGATTGCTGTTTTCCTTAAATGCAATTACATTATTTTTAATTGATATATTTTTATTTTTATTCAAATTATTCTTAAACAGATGGAATTTCTAATAAGAATTTTGTAATTTATATTACAATAACATCATTCGAAATGGCAAGATTTAATTCCAGTTTCAGATTTGAAAATCGAGCGGCTCTCTTGATACAGAAATGATATTTGAATTGATTCAAAGGAATTTAACCCACAAATTCATCTGGTGACATGACAGAGATCTTAAACACAGAAATGCAGAGTAAGCTCGATCAGCCTTTTACATATTTATGAGGAACAGTATCAGATATTTTTCAGTATCAGTTTTCCTCCTTACAGGAGGAAAACTGTGAACATTCCTATTCTACAGGAAAAAAGAGTTTAATACAATCCTCTTTCGGAATGAAAGTTGGATACCATAGTTGTTTCAAAGATTACATGACGCCGACGATAAAGACAAGTAAAACACTCCATCGTCGAAACGGAAAAGTTGTATTGATTTTGCTTATTCCTTTGCGCTGTGTGAGGATTTAACATTCGCTGTCAAAATATTTCTGGAGAATATTTTAAAATATTTTATTAGAATTTGTTGAAATATTTTTGCGCTTCAGTAAGTGCAAGTTTATATCCTTTTTGTAAATCTATACTTACACATGCATGTGAGCGCGATAACTCAGAACTCGAGCGACTTAGATAAATGAAATTTGGTGAAAGGTTTTAACATCTAAAGGGCATACTTTCCCTCTTTGGAATTTTAATTTAAGAATCTTTAATATATTTTAACGTAGAAAATGTATATAGTTATAGTTGATTTATAGTCGGTAATTCTAAAGGGCTCAATAAATTATAAAGATTTTTTTGTGTTTGAAACTTTTTAAAAGAATCAAGTATTAAAATAAATAAGTATCAGATATTAAAAATAAAAAAAAGTATCAGATATTAAAAATAAAAAAAGTATCAGATATTAAAAATAAAAAAGTATCAGATATTAAAAATTAAAAAAAGTATCAGATATTAAAAATTAAAAAAAAAGTATCAGATATTAAAAATTAAAAAAAAGTATCAGATATTAAAAATTTAAAAAAGAAACAGATATGAAAAAATATATAAAAAAGTATCAAATATTAAATTTTTTAAAAAATCAGATATTAAAAAATATATTTAAAAAATAATCGAATATTAAAAAAATTTAAAAAGAATCGGATGTTGAAAAAAAAAGAATCATGCATTGTGAAAATAAAAAAAAAATCAGATATTAAAAAAAAAGAGTGAAATGTTTAAAAAAAATAAAATAATCAGATTTTTTTTAAATCAGATATTTAAACAAAAATAAGAAAAGAGAGATATTTTTAAAAAATATGATATTAAAAAAATCAGATATTTTTAAAAAATATGATATTAAAAAAATCAGATATTTTAAAAAATTACTTTAAAAAATCAGATATTTAAAAAAATTTTAAATGAATCAAATATTAAAATTATTCTTTAAGAAACTCAAATATTAATAACATCATGGATTAAAAAATATTCTTCAAGAAAAATCTGAACTTTAATATCAATCTATGAATCAGAATAAAACAGATATAACATAACTTTTTAACATTAATACATGAAAATGCTTTACTGGTGAGCTTTATATACCAATAATTTATTTACTTTATTTAAAATATAACAAAAAAACTAAGCCACGTATTTTTGGATTATTCAATGCTCGAATCTTGCAGCTTAGACCTGCTAGTTTCTTACAGTTATATTACTATTCACTTATGCGAAGAATGCAAGGAGACAATTTTGTAATCTTCAAAAAGTGTGTGCCGAATCTCCTTATTTCAGATATCTCCGAAATTGGGACACACTATTTGGAATTATCTATTTTTGTGTACGCGATAGCTCAGAAAGGTATTGAACAAGACAGATGAAATTTAGCATGGAGCTTTTATGCCAAAAATTTCATTTCTGACGAATTTTGAAAGAATGGCCATTCGCTGGGAATCTGACTGTTCAAATACAGGCGAAAATAATAAATACAAAGCTTCACGGAACTATATGAATAAATTTAGAGAGCAGATTTAGAATTTTGAATTCTGTCCAACATGGCATTGATCGTCTATCTATCTGCACTTTCACATGGATGTAAATGTTGTAGCTCAAAATTACAATAGTTTCGATAAATTAAGTTGGCATATAGTTTTATCATTGGAAAGATAGCTTTTTCTCAAATATTAAATGTAATCTTCAAAAGAGTTGACTACCGGGGGTTTGTGCTTTGAATACATGTAAACGGAATAACTGAAAAAAAGGCAACAATCTGGATTAATGAATTTCGACGCACAGTTTTAGTATATAAATTGTTTATTCTTATTAAATCTTGAATCTTATCTTTATATTTTCATGTATAAAACTATGCCTTGCGGATGAAAAAAAAATACTTCAAAATGCATAACTGATTTTGTTCCACTATGATACGAAGTTTGGAACGCTTATACGTAGGACCTTGAAAATAAAAATCTGAGCACACGTAGCGTCCACAATTTTGCCCAAGGCTTACAATTTTAAGGCAGGAAAAGAGTTGAATAATAAATTTTATCATGGAATATGAGAAAGTTTCTAGGAGATCACTCTGGGTAGTTTTGGTTCAGCAAAGACATAAATTACCAGTGATTGAAACACTTTAATAGAAAAATAAGTATTAAAAGGCTTTCTGCATGTATGCATTTGAAAAATGTTATGCAGCGTAAGAAAAAGGTACAGCGTATGCCATAGAAACTCGAAGCCAGCAGGCTTATATCTATGAATTTCTCACTTGACCTTAGAGGATTGGCATCTATATCTCGGTAACTGTATGAAAATTAAATTAAGAATTTTTTATAATTAATAATTATTTTAAGAATTAAATAATTATTAACTTTTAATAATTATTTAAAAATTTAAAGCAAAAAAAATTTGTTGATATTGTAGTAAAATAATATGTTAAAAATTAATTGGTCAGTGATAATAAACGCAAGTCAAGCAATCTAAGCTTATAATCTGGATAACAAAGACAAAAATTGTTTGTGAAAAAAAAAAGATTTTAAAATACGTTCAAGAGTTAAATGTATTTGTTATTCGCTTTCATGAATAAAAAAATATATTGTTTTTCTAAGGTGCAGCCTATCACAATCTTTCCACTGTTTATTTAATTTCAAAACAGTTTTTACTAGCCTTATCAAGCCTTAAATCCTCATCATTACAATTGAGCATTTTAAATCAATTTCAATTATAAATACTTAGAATAATCATCCAACGCTGTCTGTAACAAGTTTTTTTTAAAAAAATCCGTTCTTTTTATCAACTTTATTATCGAATGTACAAATTCCAACTTCTGCTTCATCAAGTAACTTAGAGGTTTCTTTTAATGTTTAAAGTGATTGACCTACTGGTACGTGAATAAAGCTAAGCATGAATATAAATTAGTTATGTTATTGTAAAATTCGCTTTTTGTTTACGTTATTTTATGCCGGATTGCCACAAAAATCGAGGAATTGAGGTCTGTAAAATTTATTATTTCATTCTATATTCTCCGAGAATTTGAATTTATTGCTAATATTTTCTTTAAGCATTTTTTACTTTCAATTTAGTATAACATTTGTTTTTCTGTTTTAGGATCACTATTTGTTTTTTCGTTTTTAACTATTAGTTTTGATCTGAGTATTCGAGAAGTCATGGGATTTCCGGTCTTATACTTTTAGAGTTTTACATTAACATCTAGCATAATACATTCACATATTAAGTGCCCTGAAAATTACATACATGATTTTAATTACTTTCTCATATGCGTAGTGTAGAGAAAGTATAGTAATCGTCAAATTCAAACTCGGGATTTTGACGAATCTCCAAATTTTCCATTGAACTGCACTTCCTCAATTAAAAATGAACATTTTTAGAAATGTGCGTCAGTGACAAAAATAATTCAAACTATTCAAGCTAGATAGTTGAAATTTGGCATACGGTCATTTGCAGATTTCTATCAAATTTTATAAGACAAAAAAATCTGTTTTGAGGAAGCTGTCCAGTTGTTTAATGAGATGACGATAATCACAAAACGAAGACAGCTAGATAGATGAAATTCGGTGCTCAAATTTTACATCTATAGTGTAAATACCTGTCAAATGTTAGGTCAAGTGTTGACAGTCTGTCAGTCTGTGCTTTCAGATACCCGTATACACAATAACTCAAAAATACAATGGCAGAAAAACGTAAAATTAGGAATGTATCTGTCCGGTTGTTCGAATGTAATTTAACACGTTTACTTCAAAACAATGAGAGCTAAATATATAAAACTGATAGACACAATTAATATCTATATGCTAGATACCTATCAAATTTTGAGTCAAATCCAAAAAAGGTTGAATTTATTTTGATTTGTACTTTAGAAATAATTAAACGCTATAATAGAATGACTTAAAACTTTCAAATTTGATATGGAATTTTGGAATTACAAGTGTTTTTTTTGTCATTTTTTTTATCTCAATCAAACGATAAAAATGTTTCTAAAACGCAAATTTCATTTTTGGATACTATTATCGCTTACTAAGGTTAATATCGTAATAACTCGCCAAGAAAGACAAGATATATACAGTGAAAATGTTAAGTTATCGCCAAATCTTAATACTTCCTAACTTTTGTAGGCCAATACCATGAAAGTGAGAATGCTAGAAAGTTTTGGAGAGACCACTCTCGTCGTTTTCCTAAGTGCTCTGCTAATGTATGCGAGATATTTTCATGCAACTTTTATTAATTACTCTGTGACGATCAGATGTAAGATACTGTAAACAGCATAACAGTCCACCTAGAAAAGTGCATTTTTTAGTGTGCAATAAATGCTTATATTTAAAGTAATCAGAATTACTTCATTCACTATAAATTGATTATTCAATTCCTACAATTAGTTCAAACTCTCCCTATACATATCTTGACCAAATTTTCAATCGTTAATAAAATATTGTTTATTCATCCAATCAATTTCAAGTAAAAAAAATTTAAACATGTAGTTTATGACATTTGACATTAATAGAGTTTTTTCGAATATAAATTCATTAATTTTTGTTAATTAATTAAAACCTAACTTTCTCGCCTTTATAATAGTTTTTTTAATAGTAGTTGTAATTATTGGGTCGGGAAAGCCTGGTTAGTGGGTCGTTGGATTCGCATCCCTTCTGCTGCAAGTCCGAACATAGTCGCTAAGTTCTCCATGTTAGGAGTTATACCGCTAGGGGTACTGAGTCAAAGGTTATCGTTATTCGGATGTTATTCTCAGAGATTCATGCCCTCAGAAGCTTCTGCACCTCTTCTTCCGTTGTAAAGTGGAACACGAGAACAAGCATTGTGGTTATTTAATAAAAAGTAACTAAAATGAAAATTTTCCTATTATCCAAAGTAGGAATTGATTTTAAAAACTATTTTTTTTATATTACTTGTTCACGTTGAAGATGGAGAATGCAAGTTCAATTCCTGCGAAAATTATTTTTTTCTGATAAATTATTTATAATAACTGTAATTATTTAATAAAAAGTAACTAAAATAACATTCTTTGTTGTTCTAATTAGGAACTGACTTTAAAGTTTTTTTTATATTACTTGTTTGCAAATCTAAACACTTTCGAGAATATCTGTAGAATGGAAAAAGAATCCATTAAAATTGTATTACAGTTTCGAATGCAGAAAATATTTTCTGTCGAAGTACAAAATAATTCTCCTTGAATAGATTTAACTTCGGGACAATTGAAAGAAATGGAATTCCAAAAATTTATTTCCTATCAATGGCAGGTTTTAAGTATAATAACGCATTCAAAATTCGATCCGTCTTATGAACCCAAATCGCATGCGAAAAATGCAATAACATGACATATATTTAAATTTTTGTTGGGGAAAAAACATCCGAAGCAATCCCACTTCATCTCAAATAAACAGTCGATAGTTTATCATTTGTGTCATATTATCTGTAAACAGACGTAAATAAAACACTTCGTTTTCGAAACGGACGAGTATTATTGCTTTTGTATCTTCTCTGGTTCAGAAATTTTTTTTTTCACATTCTGATGCATAAAGTTTTGAGGAAATGATTTAAAATTTTGTATTCCATCTTTCAAATGTTTTTACGCTTCAATAAATGTAGTTTCGTAACTGTCGCAACTTCCCGAATAGCAAAATATTTTAAGGGTCTTTAAACTTTTCTGCAAACTTCGAAAAATGTGGAGCACTCTTTAAAAAATACACTAAGATCAATAAAATAAGAATGTCTATGAAATGTTTTTTTTTTAATTTTTTTAAATCGTTTTCAAATTTGAAACTTATTTCAGGAATAAAAACGTTTTTTTTTCTTGCAACTATATTTATAAGCCTAAATTCTAAAAGCAGGTATTATGCCATTCCATAAATAATGCATCAAAGAGTAAATAAGTTATTTGTTATGGTACAATGTTATACGGGTATGTTCCAGTCAAAGCAATGAATATGGTTATTTCGAATAATTACCAGTTATTAATCATAAAAACAAATTAAAATGTAAGTTTAGTGTGAATAATTGCCGGTAATCGTTCATATCAAGTAATATAAAAAAATTAACTCAATTCCTAATTAGGTCAACAAAGAAAACTTTCACTTTAGTTACTGTTTTTTTAAATAATTACAATTAATATAAATAATTGATCAAAAATTATACCTGACCAAAACAAAATCATGTTCGCATCCGTTGAAAATAAATCGGAACACACTCAATTGGCTTTGAACTTTCAATGCAAAATGGGTGATTTTTCTACACCAGTTGGGGAACGCAATAAAGATTAGAAATTTCAAATTTCCTTTATATTATTTTAATTCGAAAGTACTTCAAAATGAATTGGAAAAATCGATTCATTAACAGTGTTTTGTTTTAAATGCATCAAACAATATGAAAATAAACAGAATCGTTTAAAATAATTGATCGAAAACTTGTTAAGCCTAACTTTATTAGTGAGCGGAAAAAAACTAACTGAATTCGTTACTTATTTGGCGGAGGAGAAATGAAGATTTTTGGATGCGAAATTTAATTTTTATCAATTAATAAAAAATTATTGAATTAATGTTTACAAAAACTGTATTAACATCAAATGCCATCCACTACTTGAACTTGAGTGGATGAATGAAAAACATTTTATTAACGGTTGAAAATTTTAACAAAATATATATAGATAGGGAGACTGCGAACTAATAGTAAGAATTGAAAAAATCAATTGATATACGTTCCGTATGAAATATTAGGTTTATTATAATGTGAGAACATGTTGTTTTGGTGTGGGGCTTTTTACCTTGATATGAAGGGCAGTTTCATTAGAAGTTACCGCCAAAAAAAGCTTAAGAATAATAGGAATCAACGCGATATATATATATATATATATATATATATATATATATATATATATATATATATATATATATATATATATATGTATATATAAATAATATACAATATTTTTATATGA
>JAOUZG010028424.1:544650-561961 GCA_026289955.1 Argiope argentata
TATATATATATATATATATATATATATATATAATTTTCAATTTTCAATTTTTCTACCTGGAAAAAAAGTTTTGTAGCTCGAACGATTTTGAGATCTAGAGCAAAAAGACATTCTTTTCTAAAAATCAAGATTGCGCAGTTTAATAGTCACGTGATTATTCTAAACCAATTGAAATTAAATTTTTGCAAAAATAAAAAGAAATCAAGTCCCTAAGAAAATGTTTTCTAGCTCAAACGATTTTGAGAGGGAGAAAATTGAACCATCATTTTCTAACTACCGACTCATGTGTAACCTGATAATCTCGTATTGTTTCAAACCGGTTTAAATTGGTTTTTCACGAAAAATTCTGAACCCTAGAAAAAAGATCTTAGGTGCTCAAAAACAATCGCTTCTCTAAATGCCGGTGATCGCTCAATAAGAGTCTTGGGAGAGTACGGTGTCGGATTGATGCGGTACTTTCGAAAAATATTCTCACTAAATAACGAATTTGGTAATAGCAGATTTCAATTCTTTTGTTAATATTGACCGTAACAATTATTCATAATTACCGATTACCATTGCCCATAGCATATTAATAAGCCATTTTTCACAGTCAACATGTCCGTTGTGATTTCAATAAAAATTTTAGTTTGGCTGCAGCAGTTCCTCTATCAACGCATTCTAAATTTTCAAATTTTAATAGCATATTACTTGCACTGTTCGAGATGTCTCCCTTCTTTTCAATTAAATGTTTATAGATTTTCCCAATTTTTTATCGCTCATGTCACCTGAATTAATAAACTTTTACTATGTCAATAATATTCTTATTGAATCAAATGATTCTCATACATCCTATAAAGATGATATGTGAAATCTTTCAGAGTTGTTTATAGAGCAAATGTTTTATAATGTATGTAATATCTCCAATAACTATTGATAGTTAATTAAATAAGAAGACAGAGCTTACAAAGCCATGATGCATTTTTATGCATTCATATTCATATTTTCTCTTGAAGCTAAATTTTATCTTTGATTACTACAACTTACTCATTATGATATATATATATATATATATATATATATATATGTATATATATATATATATATATGCATTATCTTCTTATCTTGGTTATCATAGGAAGGAAAGAAAACGATTTTAAATATTTATTATAGTAGTAGAAAAAATAGAATTTCAAAGTAAGGATGAAAAGTGTGTTATAAAATATACTTCTAAGTATTTTTAAAGATGCCTGACGTTAAAAAAAACTAAACCGACAAATGTTCTGCTGTTGAAAAAGTAATGCTGTGAATTCTCTTTTGATGTGAAAATTATATTTGTGGTGTAATAATTTTGAAAGTTAAAAGGAAAATTTCCAAATTTCATCAATTTTTTTATTTAATTAATAGTTTAAAGAAATAATTCCAAAATGCACATTCTGACACTCCTAAGTATTTTTGTGTCGAATTTCATATTTACAGACCCAATAAATAGATATTATGGAGCATACATATAAAGCACCAAGAGATACAAATAACATAGTTACATATTATTCTTTATAAATAATTTATATTATAGAGAGGAACATACATATTCTTACATATTACATAATTTTCCACATTCCATGCATATACTTTTAAATAGATTCTTATAAGAAGACTATATATTACAATGGTTTTCGTGATAAGACTTCAGAAAAATTTCCGCAGTTCTTCGCTGGTCATGGCTCTAGAGTCTGGCATCACCCTTCGCATAAAAGTTTGCATAACGTAAAGATTTGCCTGCGTTATCTTATGAACAAGATAAATAGAGTTATTATGTTTGGATTTTAATCGAATTGGAACGCGTTATAAGAAATGTAAAATTTTCGGACGAGTTCGTAAAGGGCTATCTAGTTCAAAGATGGTAGAAAAGAAGGGCTTGAAATTTTAATTTCGCCATAACTTCCTTGATATTGAAATAGGAAAATAAGTCAAATAAGTCAAATTAACGCCTCATTTTGGTAAAAAATCTTTGAAATAAGTTTTTTGATAACTGAAGTATTTTAGAATTTAGCAGCTAAAGAATAATTTTCAACCCTTAATTCTGGGATAATATTAGTGAACGCCATGCAAGGTAGTTACAAATTCGCGACGTGGCGTTCACTACATTCCCTTATTCGATTTTATATGTAGGGGGGGGGGTATTAATTCGTGGAGATTTGAGACATTTTTTGCATCCTTTAGATAGATTCCTTTTAGGAAGACTATTCATTCCGATAGTTCTCGTGACTTTGGGGAGATTTCACCAGATCTTCTCTGGCCAAATCACCAAGGTCTGACTAAGGCAGGGGCATACGGGGGCAGCTGCCCCGAACCCCCACATAAGTGAGGGTCCCCAAATCGAATAGAAATTTTATTTTATGTTTCCTTTTTTGATGAATGTTCTCCATTTCTAAAGTAATAAAGCAGAAGGGGCCTCAAAAAATGTTTTTGCCCCGTGCCCCAACTAGGCTAGGTCGGGCCCTGAAAATCATTAATAAATACATCCGTCATTCTGCCCTTTATCATGCTTGTTACGATCATTCGTAAACGCCATGATTTAAATCAATGATGATCACTATATTGCTGAGGGACTACAATTGTAGTTAAATTTTGGTGTGAATTGGTCTAAAAAGATCTCCAGAACAAGTATTCTTGATATGGATTCAGTAAAAATGGTTGCTATTATCGCCAGATCTGTAATTTGTAACTACTTTGCATGGCGATAGTAGACATCATTTAATTCTCGTGGCTTCATTCAATATGGCAATGTTAAGTGGGTGAGGGTGGATTATATGGAAGGTATGCGAGAATATTCCGGTAAGATCATTCTTGTTGCTTTTGTCAAAGAATTGAAACGAATTATAAAATAGTAACTTAGATGAAAAGGAATCTACATTTGCCTTTTATATTTTTCAAGAAGAATTTTTTTAATCATTGAAAAACTTTTTTTAGTATCAGTAAAAATGATACATATTAAACAATCTTAAGATAGCTTATTAAGGAAAAGTAATAAATGTTATTATTAATATAAATTATTTAAAGAAAAATACATTCGAGTATCATGTTTTAAAGTCCTTTTATCCCAAAACAAAACGTTGGATTTATTTTCCATCAGAATCTTTTACATATATAGACTCTTCTAAAGCAAAAATTGAGAAGCACAAATTAAAGACAGACAAAACACTAATAAATGTGTAAAATCTACATCTATCCAAGTCAAATAATTCTAAAAATATCCATGGAATCATTCAAGGAACCGTTGATATATCCAAGAACGATCGGAAGGTGAGACCAAAAGAGAGATAAACAGATGAATATTCTTTCCATAAATTCTTTAGATATAAAATTGTTCAGAGCTTAGTTTATAGATGCTTGTAATCAAACTAGTCTACGAAAAAAAATCAAATTATAAACCAATGTGTTCTGATGTGGAGGTTTAAAAGTATAAAATAGTTTCTACAATTAATTTTTGAAAGGCCGTGGTGACCTGGTGGTAAGGTCTTGGCTTCAAAACCCGAGGGTTTTCTAGTTCGGACCCAATTCCACAGAAGAGCTGTCGTGTTAACGAGTCTGGTATGCATTAAATCCGTTGGGATCAAACTCATTCCCGTTGTTGTGGTGCGGAAGTTTGGAGATGGCGGTCAATTCAGGTGTCGTCTTCCTCATCTGACTACATCCACACTTACGAAATCTGTCCCAAAATAACCCTAGTGTTGTTTTAAAACAAAATATTAATACAACTGAACTGGATCACCTAATTTTTACTAACTAATTTTTATATCATAGTGAACGTAATCTTGCTAAAATTCAGTTTATGTTTTTATCATTTCAAATAAAATTATTTCTGAAATAGGTTGATAAGTTAAATGTGTATTTACAATAATTAACATTTTAAATTACGTTTTATGTATTAGGATCATATAAATTAAGGAATTAAGTATTTAAAGGTTAGAAAATTACGAAAAAAATGAAGGTATAAAAAAAGAAAGGAAATGATGTTTTTCTAGTAAAAATACAGTTTAAATCGGTTTGAAACAATAATGAGACTATCAGATTATGCATGCATCGATATTTGGAAGATAACACAGGGGCTTGTTCCCTCCCCCGTTTCAAAGTTATTCAAGATCTAAAACAATTCTTTGTCCACTGGAAAAATCGAAAATTGGAATATATATAACTTTAGAAACTTCTCCTTGCTGTTTTGCGTTCATTCCCATTTTCTTCTCTGTGCTTCTTAGGGCAATAACTTCTTATGGGTCCGACCTTTATTGGTCAAGCAGGATAAGCGGGCACCTGGTGGTCTTTCGCTTGAAGTTGTAGCTTTCTATTAACATTTAACACCACGCTTCCGTTCCGATTTGGCATAGATGAAAGTAGAAAAAAATTACACAGCTATCAATTTGAAACAAACAAACAAATGACGACAGCTAAATATGACAGCCGTCATTATTTTCTAATAACCATAATAGCGAAAAATTAGTGCATCAAATTAGACAAATCACTAATTTTATACCAATGAACTTTGAAGTTTCCAACATTCCAAATAAAACATACACATACACGATTTAAAAAAAGATTAAAATGAAATCTGCTATGCATATTTCAATGTATCACGTCAGAATACAATTTATTTAACGGACAAGCACCACGTGACCGTGCAAGCTATATTTTTATTCATTTCAATTTTTCCATTGAATGAGTCACTTTAGTATTGCAAACGATCCAAAAAACTTTGCATCGCATTTTTGTTTAAAAAAAAAACACATCACATTTCCTTTTTATTTCATTTCATAGAATCATGTGCTCAAAATGACATGTTTCTATGTTTTATTGGCGGTAGTAATTAATTAATATTTTTTTTAGTCTGAGCTTTCGTAAATGCATTGGTAACCCATCATTAAAAGGTATTAAGATGCTCGTGCAGATAGTAAAACTTCAATTTATTGCCTACGCAGTTTTGTTGATGCCAAAAACCTCATGCCCAAAAAACATCATGTTCCGAAATGATAATAATAATAATTTTTTTACTAAAACTAATGATTTCAAATTAGCTCAGAGTATTATTTTTGAACAATATTCATACTTTAATTAAAGACATATTAGTTGAGAAATTTTATTTTTTTGGCGTGTAGAATGTGCTGTTTTATATTTAAATATTTGTATTTTATAAACAAAGATATCAACGTGTTTTATGTTGTTATAATAATAATAAAAAGTTCAGTTCCTAATAATTCATTGAAAATTATAATTGCATCACTACTGTGATAGTTTTGAAATGAATTTACTTTACATAAGGTATAATCATAATTTTGGAAAACATACTGATGTTATATTTCAAAATATTCTTATGTAAACTTTCCTTTTAGGAAATGATTTTTAAAAATCTGAAATATTATTCTAAGGTGAATTTCAAAATAGTCATAGAAAAGTTACTTTTATGAATAAAACTACATTTCAGCATAAAAGATTTGCAATACACCTGATATCAAGAGACAAATAATAACAACAAAACAAGGAGTATGTTTCATAAGTATAGTAAAGGATAGCGCTCGGGAAACAAACGTCGAGAAATGCAAACTTATCCTTAAAACCACAATAATAATGATAGAGATCAAACATTGGAAGTTTTCGAACGATTTTTTTTGTTTTTGCAGAAAATATTTTCTGAAAACCTGTGGCTGTTTTATTGGGACTTTTCTTCCAAGTATATTTCTTTTGATAAATAATAAATCTTCGACTAAGACGTGGGTGAAAAAAAAAGTTCAGTTTCTCTCTATCAGGATTGTTTATATTTGTCGAAATTAATGTATTCGACATTGAAGATAAAAAAAAATTGTATGCGATGTTTAAATTTTTATTTTTTTCTTTTTATCCAAAATATGTTAATTTGAAAATGAAAGTAATGAAATTTTAAAAAGTATAAATTAATTTTCTAATTTCTGCTGAAGTGCAATTGTATGTAACTAAAACATCCAAAATTTTCGCAAATAATATTTATTTTTGGTTGGCGAAAGATTCATTTAAAAAGTTATATTAATGAAAAATTTATTACCAAATTGGAAATCTTTCATAATTACCAAAATGTTTTATCTGCTCAAAAAAATGCTTATATTTTTCATTACATGTGATTTTTTCTTATTGCAGAATTCTCTATTTCTTTTTTTTTAAATTCTAGCAAAAGAAAAATATGTTGACATATTTAATCCTTTCACCTTCGTATTTCTGGCATTATATTTTTGAAATAATCTTCATAATTTAAATAATATCTCAAATAAGACTTCAATAATAATAAATTTCAATAAAACTTGAAATGAATGTATTTTAAATTTATTTATGCATAAGAAGACGAAAATGAAGAAACTTTAAGAAAACTTATTTTTTCCTTCATTTTTGATTTATAAAAGAACATGAATGAATGTAAGAATACCTAATTTTAGATTCTTACTCAATAAGTTTTTTTAAATATTTCTTTTAAATATTTCTTCAATAAGTTTTTTTAAATATTTCTTTTCAAGAATAATTAAAAGGCCCAGTTTAAAAAATTGTTTCTCTTCTATGTTTTTTTTATACTTAGAAAAACGTTTTTTTTCTTGTCAATTGCAGTTTTCTTGTTCCAATTTACATAAAATTTCATGTTCAAAGGTTCACAATATAAGAAATCATTAAAAAGACTATTTTTTCAAAATTTTATATCTGCTTTCACAAATATCATGTTATTATGTGAGAACGTTAATTTTTTCAGTCAAGTTGGAGCATCTGGAAGACAGAATCTTCTTTTGTGAAAAACCTATTTAAGCCGGTTGGAAATAATGACGTCACTATCCAACCACGCATCTTTAGATATTTAGAAAAACGATGTCTCATTTCATTTCAAAATCATTCGTTCGAGCTCCAAAACCTTTCCTAAAAACTGGAAGAAAAAACATTTTTTGGAGATAATCTAGTTCTTGGATCAAAATGATTATTTGAATATTGTATAGTACAATCATCAGTTTTTAGAACAATTTTTTTTCATCGCAAAAGTTTGTGAGCTATAAAACTTGTTTTGACAGTTACAAAAATTGAATATAAAAATTCATTATATACAAACAACTTTCAATACCTCTCCTCTCTGTTTTGCATTGCTTCCCAGTTTCTACCTTGTGCTTCTTTGGCCCTAAGTCTGGGTCGCACCATACACACCAAACTTCAAATCAAAACAACATCATGTTCTCACATGATAAAAAATGGTTTCCATTTCGAAACTTGAAGTTGATTTGGAAATATAAAGAATAATCGTAATAGCTGGTTTTCTGTTGTTACAATTTACTTGTATTGAAGAAGATATGTTACTAATTCAAATGATACATTTTGCAGGATTTTGATTGCAAACTATAAGAAGTGTTCGGATATTGTTTGGTTGACCATACCAGAAATTAAAAGATGCATTGAATAACTATAAAATATGGCACGTTATTTAAACAGCTAGGAATAAACCATTAATGAGCTCACATAGAAAGGGGCAGGGATAGCCTGGTTGATAAGACGTTGGATTCGCATCCCTTTGGATGGGAGCTTGAGCCTGCGAGCTGAAGACTCTGTATGTGAGGTGGCTGGTGCACGTAACATCTTTCGTGGTTCCAAAATCCTCTAATTCGGATGTAATATCGCTGGGAGTACTGGGTAAGAGATGATCGTTCTCTATTCCAAATCTAAATTACGAACTGGGGATAAATGAATGAAGTCCACCCCGTAAAAAAGGTTTGTGACTTGGAAAAATGCCATTTTGAGCACGTGATTATATGAAATGAAATATATAGGAAATGTGATTTTTTTAAAACAATCAATGCGAGACAAAGTTTTTTGGATCGTTTGCAATACTAAAGTGACTCATTCAATGAAACAATTAAAATGAATAAAAATATAATTTAACTCACAAGAGCATGCGGTGCTTGGCCGTTCAAGAAATGATGTTTTGACATTATGCATTGAAACATGCTTAGCAGATTTCATTTTAATCTTTATTTATTTTTCAAAAATCTTTTTAGTGTGTGTGTGTGTGTGTGTGTGTGTGTGTGTGTGTGTGTGTGTGTGTGTGTGTGTGTGTGTGTGTGTGTGTGTGTGTGTGTGTTAATTCCCCAGGTCAAAAGTATTTCTATTTTATTTTGAAATTTTTAAAATAGAATTCATTAAAAGTTAATCGATCGTTCTTTACAATATCTAATAGATATATAACTCGATTTAAGGTTTTATTCAAAACCTCTTTGAATCGCGCAACTAGCAAGAATTTGCTTGCCATATATGAGCAGAAAATGTGGTATTTCCGACGATGTCCTAAATCGCGAGTTTGTCTAAGAGACCTGTTCTAAAGTCGAAGAATAAATTCCGTCTATAATTATGACACCTGCCATCAATGGAGTCCAATTAATTCTGGTGAAAGCCCTATAATGAAGATTTATTTTGAATTCCTTATGCCATTAGGCTATGCTAATTATTTTGGAATTGATTGTCATCTATTGTCTAACTGCATTTTATATTGTGCGCAGCTATGACATCACAGGATTTTTCTGTTTTCAGAGTATATAAAGGAATCCCAATTTAATCTGGCACAAAGCAATTTCCATACAGCACGTTAACAAGAGACGATTTCATTCTAATTCTGATTATTTTAAACTCGATTATTGAAAATTGCGCGCAATACTGGACAGCAAAATTGAATTTTCTATCAAATTAGATTTTAATCATTGACGATTAAAGCCATTTATTATTAAACCAAGTATAACCTCATGTGTGTGTTTTTCACTTAAACATCTCAGTTTAATTCAAACATATTCACTCTTGAAACTGTTAATATTTCACGCATTACTGAAACATTTTAAGTCAATTAATTACAAAATAGTATTTGCTAAGGTAATCAAACGTTTTATAAAATTCGTTTCACTTAAAAGAAACTTGTGATTAAAATTTATTGCGTCGCTTGAATCAATTTTCGTTAATGAAATATAAAACTTGGAAGGAATTCATTTCTGGTAAAATCAAAGTGTGTCGATGCTAGATTATTGTATAATTAGTGTAATCACATTAACATCTTCCATTAATGAATGGTTATCTAAAATACCATAAAGGATTTATGATTCACTTAGACTACCTACAGGATCATTTATCCGACGAACTAGAGTAGAAACTCCAATGGAATTTAAAATTCATTGAATATTGTCTGACTAGTTCTGAGCTCAACAAAGGAACAAAAAGCTTCTACCAAATTCCGCTTTGCAATTTATGCTTTAAACATGACCACACATGATAGGGACATTCTGAGTAAAGAATTCTAAAAAATATGTGCGTAAGATACTTATTAAATTTTTCTTTCATTTATAATTGCAGTGAGATATAATTAACCCACCTAATAGTACTATTGAGTCCTAATTATACCGACGAGTAGTCAAGTGAGACTTAATGATTCCTAGTTCCGGTGAGGTCTAATAACGATCAAATTAAGTAGTACCGGTGTGGTCTAATCATTCTCTCAAGTGCATCGATGAAGCCCAAGGGTCTTAACAAGTACTACCGCTAAGCCCAAGGATCCTATCAAGTAGTACCAGTGAGACCTAAGGATCCCTTCAAATAGTATCGGTGAATCCTAATTATTCTACCAAGTAGTACCGGTGAAGCCAAAGGATCTCCACAAGTAGTACAACTAGGCTTAAGGATCCCAACAAGTACTACCGCTGAGACCTAATGATCCTTTCAAATAGTACTTGTGAGACCTAAAGATCCCCATAGTACCAGTGAGACACTAATGCCATATCCATCTAAATTCCTCCCCTTAATAATGCGATTTTCATTAAGTATTACTAATTTTAACAGAGATCGTTTAATGCATTTTTATTGCTAAAGGGGATAAGGTTTAAAAAAAGCTTCTGAAATAAATGTAAAAATGATAATTTAGACGTTAAATCAAACAAACAGCAACGGTTTGTAGTTTCAAAGAAAAACAAAAGAATATAAGCATAAACTTATTTCTAACCAAGAAAACCAAATATTAACATCATTTAAATATGCTTAAAATATGTTCAAAAGTATGCAAAAGCTTTTAAATAAATGGATGCCATTTTTTGATGAAAAAATATTTTTTTTCAATGGAGGAAATCAATGCAACTTAGTTTTAAGTATCATGAATTAGATAAAGCGTACCATGGAATAAAGCGACTTGAGTTGATAGTCAAAAAGCATCTTTATTCATTGTTTACAAGAATTACTAAGTTTTAAAATATTTCCTGCAAGGCATAAATAAATTCAAAAGCGCTTTATTAATTTCTTTGCCATAAAATAGCATGCTCTGCAAAATATGCTTAATTCTAAAGATTACATCCTTTTAAATTGAATAAGTAAAAGAATAAATAGATAAATAACAATTATTTTACTCTCTGAAAAAATGTATTACAAAATGAATCGATAAAATACATACAAAAAATTTGAGTACAAGTCTAAAATCAATTTAAATAATATAGAAAAATACCTTATTCAAATTTGAGAATAATATTAATTCTAAAAAATAAAACAGTTGTTTAAGTTCTGGGAATATTTTTAATAACAAAAATATCTTATGAATACAAAATTACAGCTACATAAAATTATAATTGTTGAAGGTGTACTTTTCTATTGAAACATTTCCAAAAATATTTGACATTTAAAACAAAACAGAAATATATATTAAACTTTTACAAATAATTTTTCGTGTACATATTTAAAAATATTATTCTTGTTTTATTTTATCTATGTTAGGGGTTTGAAAATTGAATTATCTTATATTCCTACGTTTTAAAGCATCCCCATTAGATATTGCAATTTCAATCGAATATTTGATGTAAAGAAGTTGGAGAAACATTTTTAATGAGATAATCTATTTTTGGATGACGCTTAAACAGTGCATCACACCCAAACTAAATTATGGTTCATTTCTTGCGTCCTGCAATTTTTATAAAATGCCCTGACACAGGAATGTGTGAATTACGGTGGAATCTCGTTTTCCGATATTCCATTATTAGCTCAGAATTAAGTCTAAATTATAAACCAGAAAAGAAATTTGTTTATGTTTATTTATATTTGCATTAAACGATATTAAGTGAGCTATTGTTGCTTTTGGATCTCAAGGTCAAGTGATACATGATATCGAGGTATCCGTATAATGATACTGGAGGCTCTAACCCGATTGGGCAGTGGTGGTAGTTAAAAAAAATTGTAAATAGTCGGAACTGACGTGTATAAAAGTTTAACATTAAATTTATATATGCTTTGATTTTGACGATTCTGAGATAAGTTATCCAATTCCTACTTACACTCTCCCTATTTATATCTTTTTCAAATTTTCATTCGTTAATAAAATACTTTTTATTTCATCCATTTAAGTTCAAATACATTTTTTTAAACTTGTATTGAATGACACTTGAAATTAATACAGTTTTTTTTCAAATATTAATTCATTACTTCAATTTAATTAATTTTTAATACTTTAAATAGAGTTTTAGCAGTTTGCAATGAAAATAGAAATCATTAGGTAGATCTCCATCGGTAAAATGCGAGGATTTCGGTATTTTTCGCTTGAAGGTGAAGCATGCGAGTTTAGTTCTTGCGAAAATCAATAATTTTTTCTATAAATTATTTATATTAATTGTAAATATTTAATAAAAAATAAGTAAAATAAAATTTTTCTTTGTTGACTTAAGTAGGAATTGAACTTAAAAGAAATAAGACTTAAGACTTAAAAGAAATTTTACTATTTGTTTTTCAACTCATCAAGAATTACCGGATTTCTAACATCCAGATTTTCGGAAATTACCGAAAATCTGGATGTAAGAAACAGCGCAATGAAAAATCCTCTTGAATGGATGAGTGTTAATGAAAGTTTTTAGTAGAACTTTCAGAACATGCGAATTTGGTCAATAAGGTATCAGAGTCCACGGTTATCTGTAGCAATGGCAGGAGTTAACATTATTCTCTCCCTTTTAATTAGCGTCATTGTCGGGTGAGAAATTCTAATTTCTGTTTTGGCGGCTGGCAAGAAACAATTTTTTATGTTTAAATTGACTGAAATGTCAGTGTGTGAATAAACATAGGTGTGAATAAATTTTTTTAAAAAACCCATCATCTAAAGTCTGCAATTTTTAGTATCATGTGAGAACATAATGTTGTTTTGGATAGGAGGTTTTGATGTCTCTAATATTTACGGATAGGAATTTGTCGATTTATCTCTTTTGAAGCATCAATTTTTTGCTTTTAGGGTTATTAAAAAACGATTTAAAAAATGTTGTCACATTTGGAAATTTACTGCCAACAAAAAGTTTCATTTTGGCGTAAATAACCGTCATGTATCCGATTCTCCTATCTGGCCAATAACGATCGAGTGATAAGAATTTATAGCCCGAAGAAATACAGAAAAGAAAAGAAACCGGGAATGAACGTAAATCAGCGGGAGAAGGCATCGAAAGTTATTTAATAGTTTTTTTAATTTTTCCAGCTGACAAAGAAAGTTTTGGAGCTTGAACGATTTTGAGATGGATGGGAGGGTGATGATGGGTGAGATGGGTGAGATTTTTTAAATATTGACGCAGGCATAATATAGTTCCTGATTGTGTAAAACCTGTTTAAACCGGATTTTCATAAAATAGATATAGCGCCGAGAAAAAAATTTAAGAACTCAATTGATTTCGAGAAGGACAAACATCATCGATTTTCTAAATGTAGTTGATTGCAAAATATGTGGAGAGCATGATGTTGTTTATCTGTCAAGTTGATTCCACGTGACTTTTAAAAAAAGCATTTTTTCACATAATAATTTGAAATTTGTGATAGCAGATTTCAATCTTCATACTTTCTTTACATTAATTCTGATTCATTATATTCTCCTTTCTCAGATCAAATTGAGATTACTGCTTATATTTCCTTTCGAAATGTTTGTTTGTTATTTTGAAATAATTTTGCAGGTTTTTTTTTCATTTATTGCTTCATTATTTTTTCCAACCCAATTTTAAGTTAGTTTTGATTTAACTTTTCGAGAATTTTATGAATATAGATCCAATTGCATCTAAGCAAGACTTGTACTGTTATTTTATATGTTTACCTAAGAGTTGCTGCAAAGAATACTTTTTTTATAAGCAGTCTACTAATGTACATGAAATTTTCTATTAAAATTTTCTATAGTAAATTAGTGACAATCAGATTTGAGATTTTATTAACAGGATAACAGCCCGTCTCGACAGGCACATTTTCTAGTTTATAACAATAAACTGAATAATATTGCAGCTGTTTTAAAATACATTGAACTATGTACTAGATGTATTACTATGGGGTATTTCATAAGTTTCCGTTTTATAGTAAATAGAAAGCTTTAATGGATAGGCAAACGAGTTATTAACAATGACTTAAAATGAAATTAATTCTTCTGTTTATTGCATCCGTTTTCTTCAAGTTTCCCTTTCTTTAACGAGATGAATGTTTATAGATATGTGGAACAATTATAGTTCAGCATTTAATTACATTCTTAGATAGAGATTCTCGCGTTCTATTTGGAACAATGTTTTAAATGAAATAGATTTCTTTAGGTCAAAAATTCAATCATTGTATTACTAACTATACTCAAAAAGTTTTTAAAAAATTACATCCACCTGACTTTTTTTATTTATAGTTTGTAAAGCAATTTTGGAACACGGACTTTTTAAATAAAAAAAAGGAAATTAAACTCTTCAACTATCAAAATTGACTGAGTTCTGAAATTTTGATCCTTTGCTATCGGATGGCGATTCTCACCCACCTTTCAATACTGTGCATCATTTGGATGTTTTATTTATTTACTTTGATTGTCAAAAAATATGCAAAGTAGTAAGAAGATTCAAATTGATTAAATGCGATAACTCAGCTTAAGACAATTATATATCAAAGCAGTATAATTATATATATTTTAGAGCAAAACACAAGTATTTGTTTAGGTGAAAAATTATATATCAAATTTCTTTTTCGAGTAAAAAGGGTTAAATTCTCATATTTTAGATTATAATTAATGTATAATCTGCTCATTAATAATTGAATCGTGCAATCTTAAGTATAATTTTAAGTTATCATTAATTAAAATTAAGTTATCATTAACTTAAAATTATAGATTTTAAAGTTTCATGAATTAGTCTGTTTAAGTGGTAGATTAATTGAATATTTATACCTTACGACTATTTTAGTAATAATTACTAAAGAGCAAGTTATTCAAAAACTTTTGCTTTCATAATCTCTTTTTTTCTTTGCCTTATTTACTAACTTAAATCACATACAAATTCTTTTCACTTAAAACATTTTTTTCCAGCTAGAAATATTGCTTATTTAACAGCAAATAAATTAGCTTTTGGACCATAAGTAAATGGGACTCATAATTAATTTTCTTATCATTAAGTATAAGATTATATGGAGTAAGGTTTTAAAAAATATTTTTCTCTATACTTTTTTTTCTTTATTATCGGATAATTTCGCTTAATTGGCATCTGCAATAACTTTTATGCTGATAGTTGAAATTAAACATACAGCAAAAATATCTTTATATTTTTCTATTGATGGGAAAATAACAAAATTGCTTGAAGATTCAGCAAATTTTATGACTTGGTATAAATGGGAGCTGAATTTCTTTCATAATTTGAGAAATAATTTATAAAAATGGTTTCGTCACTTTGAAGTAATCTCATTTTCCATTATCATATATGGCTTATTTGTAATTATTGCATTAATGAGAGCAAATATTTCCTTCCCTAAGGACCTCAGTGGTCTGGTTGTAAAATTTTAACTTCGATTTTGGAGGGTTCCAAATTTGAAAGCCCAATCGCTCCATAAGAGGTTTTAATATACGTTAAAACCGTCGGGTAAACTATCCTTTTGTTAGTATGTCGCGGTACTATGAAGAGAGGGTGTTTTAACTCAGATGTCATTCTCGTCATCTGAAAGTGGCTCAAATTTATGAGTTCCGCCCCAAAATAGCCCTATCATTGCCTTAAAACGGTATATTAGGACAGATAAATAGAACTAAAAAGCTTTGCCTAACAGAAAGAGACTATGATTATTATTTTTCAGAAATGCGAAATACATTTTCACTTTTAATTAGTATAAAATATGTACCTGTCAGAAATCCCAGAAAGATGAGAGCTGCAATCAAAATACCAGCCAACATTGCACTCGTGATTTTAATATTAGGCTTGCGAGGCCGGTTGGGGCCTGGTTTGTCCGGAAACAGAGAGGGCTTCATCTCTAAAATGTACGTGTCTGTCCTGTTAGTTTTACTTCGAGTCCTTTTTGGATCATAAATTGGATGCGAATCTGCGTTGTCAGAACTCACTGTGATGACAGAGGGAGGCGTCGTAGAATAATAGCTGTGCGAAATGAACTCCTTCGTGGTTTCGGATTTCGGTAGAGCAAAGTCTTTTCTATGAGAACTGGCGCGATTGCTTGGGTCTATGCTGTTTCCTTTCTTTCCGGCCTCCTTTGTGTTAAACTCTATCAACCTTTCATTGCTCACTAAAGTTTTAGTCGAAGCAATGGACGCAGATTTGAGAGTGGATGTGATATTTTTGCCAACCACTCTCCGTGAATCGGGAATAATTGGTGGGAAGTAAACTGCATCCTCTGGCAATTCTTTCGAATCCATGTTGTTATTGTTAACATGGATGCCAGTATACGGGGCTTGAGAAGAAGCCTGTGCGATATCAACTATTATGGATTCTCCCTTCTTTTGTTTCCCTGAACTTCTAGATTTTGAACTTTCTTCACTTCCTGGGGATGGTCTGACACCTGAAGATTTGTCTTTTGTTGGATAAACATGCGCTTCCTTTTTTTCATTGGGTTCAATATATCTGCTGCTTTTATCGCCATTGTATGGTGTAAGCGCTATGGCATCCGGAGGCATTTCAGGATTTTCATCCTTTAGTTTATTATCGGTACTTTTGGGGATCATTTTCTCTTGTCCAGTACCTTGAACTATTTTACCATCATTATCATTATTATTCTTAGCAATTGGTTCATGCGAGGTATTGAGTTTCACACCATGAAGCTCCGAATCTGCATATTCTACGCCAATAAATATCTTATTACTCCCTATGGCTTTAGATTTATCTTTCGTTATCGTGCTTTTAAAATCAGGAGCTGATATTTTATGGTTGAGGGGATTCAGATCAGAAATTAATGCACCGCCAACATTCTTTTCTTTGTTCGAGTTAATAACCGAATGTACAAAATGAGGATCTTTCCCTTCTGGATTTTTACCAGCAAACTCTGAGAAAGATCCATCTGCGCTATAAGGCTTGTTCATTTGTTTATTTTTATCATAACTGAAATCGGAATCAGTTTTGTGGGATTTAACAATTGGCGGTCTTTCCGTAATGTATGTCTCACCTCCTCCAGTGGCCTTTGAGTCAGAAAATTGAGTGAAAGGTATTGGTTTTAACCTGCGATTCGCTTTCGTTGCTTTCACATTTGGCATTACAGTTGTAATCCGCCTAGGTCTCCAGCCGTCCTCGAACGCCGTAACATTTACGGCTGACTGAGCTGTGGTATGCTTCACGTTATCCACTAGTATAGTGTATTTTGGTTTTGGCGTGAACCTGTGAACAGGAACTTTTTTTGCGACAACCTCCTTTATGTAACCCGTTGTATGGATGGATGGTTCCCTGGGCGAGTTGTGGGAGACGCGAATACTCTTCCTGAGTGGTATGTCGAATGTTTCTGGTCTTTTGGTGACAGCGACTGGTGAGCTAGCCTTAACTGAAAACCGTCCTCTGTAACTCACGGGCTGCACCCACATTTCACGAGTGGCAGATGGAAACTCATCAGCGTATATAAGTGGAATCCAAGATCTCCTGTTCATTGAAATGTCTTTGCTTTCCTCGAATCCAACAGGGTCGTCATGTCTTGCATTTCTGTATTGAATTGGCTGGAGAATGGGGATAGGAGGCGTGTACTCGTCATTAAGTAACGGACGCAGCAAAACTCTCTGGTTTTGTAATGATGGCCTCCCTTCGTTGTTGTAGCCCACGCATGATGCAAGTGTTGCTACGTTTGTTGTAATCAACAAGAGTAAGATCCACCGGCAATCTGAAAATAAAAACCATATTTAAAAAATTACAGCAATAACGGACCCTAATATCAGTATATATAACCGTCCAACTCTATTTGTAACGCTTGACAGAGTTAATAATATTCCCTCCTTCTTTATCTGCGTCATTATCGGATACAAAAATCTCAACTTTTGTTTTGGTGTCAAACAATTCAGTAATATTTCTTTTTATGTTTAAAGTGATGAATTAAC